>JBBBDQ010000335.1:6212500-6215000 GCA_037127315.1 Ascarosepion bandense
TTATCTAAAACAAACAGACTTTCTCTACGGACGTGCTGCATGTTGTGAACAAACACACCACGTGATGTAAACAAAAAATATCCGAACGCTATCGTGAAATACGTTTCTAATTCAAATTTAAAAATCACTTGTTTCTGATGAAGGACCGAGGGCGGTCTGAAATATAAAATATAATAAAAATAAACAAATACTGTTAAAAAAAAAGTACATTTTTAAATTCAAAACTTTTTATTAATATTCTTTCCCATACATATTAAGACAGTATACGTGGATGATCATCACTATATATATATATATATATATATATATATATATATATATATATATATATAAACATTTCTCTCAGAGATGTTAAGATATGAAAACTGAGTCTAGGTTGATCATGTGACTGTTTTAGGACAAACTATTACTTATGTTGTCATCTTTATTCTCAAATGCCAAAACCTTTATCAGCAGCATTATCGATACGCGTTGGGGTACAATGGATATCGACTCGGAATGAGAAATCAGAGACCCGAGATCAAACTTCAGTTGAACTCATTTATGTGAGAATACCCTTGGAATTAGTATCAATCAATCTCTTCATTTTCCACCTATGGTTTGAATAGTTTATTAAACACGGATTGTGGGACAGTGGATATCGGCTCGGAACGAGAAATTGAAGAGCCGAGTTTAAATTTCTGTTGAATACGTTGCATTTACTTACGTGCAAATCCAGTTCGGAAAGGTATTAATTCGTCTTTTCCTTCCAGCTATGGGTTAAATAGCGGGACAGATAGGATTCACTAGCCTTGGTTGACAACTGGTTTACAGCAGAAAGTAATGACAACCTACTGCGGGAAAATCTTCTGTAAAGTTAGTCATGTTTCTTTCGAGACATGATCGCCCAAGCGTTCATCACGTATAACACTTAACTACCGGAAGAAATAAATAAAGGACTTGATATATATTTTCGTTGTAGTGCAGTGATTATCGACTCGGAACGAGAAATCGGGGAGCAGAGTTTGAATTCTAGTTGAATTCCTAGTATTCACTTACGCACTAATACCCTTGAGAAAGATATTAATCCGTCTCTTCCCTCCAATTATTTGGTTAAATAATAGGAGAGATTTGGTTCTATAGCCTTGGCTGGCAATCAGTCTACCGCAGAATGCAATAGCAACCTACTGTAGGATAATCTTCTGCCCAGTCAGTCGTATCTTTCGAGACATGATCGCCCAAAACGTGTATTACGTATGGCATTCAACTGACTGTGGGTGGAATTGATATTATATTACAAAAATCTTCTAGGTCGACAAGTCCTAACATTTTAATTTGGAAATCGGCATCGTTTTATCTCGACTTGTGCATCAAATCTACTTTTCTGAATTGAAGAAAAGATAACTATTATATCCACCAATGAGAATATCAACGAAATAGAATGATACTTAGAAACAGGGGAAGATAAAATGTAGGAGAGAAAGAGAAGCAGGGAAGACGTAAACAGAGAGAGATAGAGAGAAAGCGTGAGAAACACACACACACGCACGCACAGAAAGAGAGATAACAGCTGAACGATATATGGCGAGATTTAGCTTTCTTTGCAAGCAGTTACAAGCTTTACAAATCGGACGTCTGCTAATGATTTAAAAGATAACTTTTAACTATTATCGTAGAAGAATGGACTAAATAAAATAAATCAATCAATTTTTTTCCATAATTCGCACAGTATTAAATTGCAGCGAGTGAAATCAACACTGATTCATTTATCTTTCTACAGGACATGTTATGGCGGTCGTCTGCTTTTGATAGATGTATTGATAACGCAACAAGATCTACTCGACTACGATAAAATCTTACAACGAAATATAAATCAAAGCGCCCTCGAAATTCAATATACTCCCTGCTATTGTTATTATGATTATTGGTAAGACACACCTGTATGATTAAGAAAAAAAAGAATCTTATTAAAAAAAAAAAGAAAGGAAAATCTCAATAAATAAAACAAGAAATGCCTTACTGAAACGGGGGCATTTAGTGTATACCAGTTACGATTATTGTGATAGGATGTCAAAATATGCTTTACGCAATCGAAGTGATAAAAACAAATTTCATCTTGATACAGACATAATATCATTTAAGACTTAGATTATCCATAGACATAGCTGTCAGTTGACCCATTCGACTGGTTTGAAATGACAAATAAGTTAAGTATTTATCATACTTTGTATACACGATTGCAATTCTAGTTATCTCGAGATAGATCAGTATATCCTTTCATTAGAAAAAATTCTATTCCATAATATAGATACTTGAAATTTGTCCTCCATATATATATATATATATATATACACACACAGACAGAGAGAGGGCGCGAGGTGTCAATTATTGGTATTCTATTTTTTTTTTTAATTTCTGCATGTAATTTGATCTTGATTTTGCCGTGGTCCTGTTGGACGCAGACTGTGATAAAAAAATGACAATTCACCCCAACAGGAATTTGGAAACGGTATTCTGTATT
>JBBBDQ010000335.1:6220000-6507500 GCA_037127315.1 Ascarosepion bandense
CTATCTCACTAACCTGCATCCTCTCTCTCATGCACCTTTCTCCGTCCACCCCACTAATCCTTCTCGTACCCACTTCCTGACACTCCCTATAACCTGCCACTCTTTCCATAAGTTTCTTCCTATGTAACACGCTGCGAAACAGTGGCAGGAAAACACCTTGATTGGGGCGATATGATTATAAAAAAATCCTATGATTCTTTGTTTCTTTTTCTTTCTCATGCTCCTTTCTCCATCCACTCTACTCATCAGTATTCTCATCCTTCTCTTACCCACTTCCTGACACCCCCTATAATTTGTCACTTTTTCATAACTTTCCTTCTATGTAACCCCCTGTAAAACATTGCTTGGGGCGATATGATTATAAATAAACATTTAGCGCCACTATTGAGCAGAGGGTTATATAGGAGGTAAGTTATGAGAAAGAGTGACAGGTTACAGGGGGTGTCAGAAAAAGTAGGAAAAGAATGAGAATACTGATCATGGTGGAGTGGACGAAGAAAGGAGCATGGGAGAGAGAGAGAGAGAGAGGATGCTAGTTAGTGAGATAGGAGATGACTATTGACTTTACATTTGAATTCTTGAAGATTGTAGTTGTCTGGAAAGCAAGTAAACCGAAGGGAATTCTACAGGCGGGAAGTGCGAAGAGAAGAAGCGGCCGGAGTAGAATTTGCGTGTACAATTTATCGGTTTCACAGCCAAAAAGGTGGGATCTAGTTGCTAATCTTGTGGCTCGAGTAAATTCATATATAGGGGGCACCAATGAGTTAAGTTCATCTGAGCAGAAGCCATGAAAGTATTAGCAAAAGAGACACAGGGAAGCCATATTGCGACGGTGAAAAAGTGATTCTATCCGAGCTGCCAAGCCGGTATCAATCTATATGACGATAATATTAAGTAAGTATAAATGCAAACAAGCAAATAAACAAGACACAAATGTAAAAACGTAATGAAGAAATTTAAAAATAAAGCCAGTTCTTAACTAAATCTCATCGTGCACTACCCGAAAAGATACGCAATTTACAGATTCAGTCAGTTAAGTGCCATACGTGAAACACGCTTGGGCGATCATGTCTCGAAAGAGACATGACTGACTGGGCAGAAGATTATCCCGCAGTAGGTTGCCATTGTTTTCTGCGGTAGACTGGTTGCCGAAATCGACCAAGGCTATAGAACCCAATCTGTCCTGTTATTTAACCCTTAACTGGAAGGAATAGACGGATTAATACCTTTCCCAAGGGTATTTGCGCGTAAGTTAATGCAATGAATTCAACTGGAATTCGAACTCAGCTCCCCGATTTCTCGTTCTGAGCTGATATCCACTGCACCACAACGCACATCCTAATAATTGACGAAAATTATTCACTAAGAAAAGAATTTTCAGAAAGGGTTTTAATCGCGTGTTCATCTACAGTAAATTTTCGTCCAGGTTCTTGCGTTTTATTATTTTTGGAAAATTTATTAGCCCAATGCGAGATATTTAAAAACAAAGATCGAAAGAAAAATGTTAATTAAATTGGGTTGAATATATATCCAACAAACATTAAAATATTCATATTCCCAGCGTCTTTCGTGTGTGTATATATATATATATATATATATATATATATATGGGTGAAGAGAACAAACAGTTCCGAGTTCTCCGGCATTTACTTTTTTTTTTTTTTGTAAAAGTGCTCGATACTATAAATATTGCACTAGTCTAACCCTATTGTGACCCAAAACCAAGTATTAAGCAATTATATATATAATCATACGCATAGAGTCCTGTTTCGCTGTTTCACAGCTCATTAGTGCGGCTAGATTAAGCGTTCGCTTCAAGTCGGGATTGAAACCAGTCCGAGATTCACCCAACAAGAATGCTGCCCAGCAACCACCTACATTTACCAACTATATTATAACTCAGAATTCCACCCTAATAAACTTCCGAATGACCGTGATATTTGGCGTGATAGACTCATTAATGTACGAGCTAGCTCGACCAAATAAGCTCTACTTTTGAACTATTTAGAATCAATTTGTTTTATTTAACAATTTTTTTTCCTGCAAGATAATTTTCAGTAGTACCCAGTAAAAGAAATTTCTGACAAAATATCTCATCACCACTTTCAAGTGGTGAGACAATGCACAAATATTATCTATGCAGTTTGAATATAAAACATTGCCGCTGCATTAATATGGCAAGTGCCAACAAAAATTAATATTAATTCTACGTACCTACATTTTCATGTGCTTAATAATTCTTTGAATATTTTATAAATGGATTAGAAACATGAAAGGTAAAACAAAACAATCCTTATAATTTTATTTCGTAAAACCGTAATTAGAGATAAGGCAAGGCGTTTAAGCATGGCTGATCATGTATAAAGGAAAATAGGTAGTCATTAAACCCTCTAGAATGAAGTTATAATTCCAGAGAAGAACAATGGAGAATCAGACCTATAAAAGAATCAGCGCATACGCTAGGCTATGATGTTAGTTGGCCTAAAATAGATATAAATAGAGTACGGGAGCCATTAAGAAAGAAGAAATAACAACGAGGAGAAATACGCTGGATGGCAAGTCTTCAATAGCTGCACTATGAAATAGAAGTATAGGTGTCAAGCTTCACAGGAAGTCTGCGTCAAAAATTATAGATGCTATACGAACATGACTAAATTTTAATTCAGCATTGTTCATCGGTACAATAGACTAGAGCAGTGTTTCTCAAGCTTCACACCCTTGTAGAACCCTGGAAAATGTTCTCATTTCTCAGTGAATCCCTGCATAGATATTATTATATATCATTATTAAGGTCTCTCTCATATTTATTATAATAACCAAAGGTTTTCTAACAATTTTCCGATTGTGTATAATAAAATTACGAATATAGAATAGAAAGCAAATACAAAAATGCCTGAATAATACATTAGCCTATTTAGGCGGTATTTCTTACGCCCCCTCCTCCCCAATTCCGTGTAACAATGGTTAAAAATTACTAGCGAATAAAAGGAGTTACTTTGTGAATAGCATATGAGTTCATTGGGTTGGGTAATACGGACTCAGATTCGGAGAAAAAACAATACTGACGTACTAAAAGGAAAAAGATATATGCATGGATAGTGGAAAAGCAGACCCCTGAAGAAGACTTGGTGGGCAGAAACATTGTAATAGTAACAAAGAACAGACATTTAGTTTGCAAGTAATGTAAATACTATTAGTTCCTCATCCTAGAATTCTGAGCAGAAACTTTAATCCAGTTCAGAAGAGCGCAATAAATTAATGTTTAATTCTTGCAGTGAAACATAAAAAAGCATTAGTTACTTAGTAGATGGAACTAAAAAAAAAAATAACGAGGGATATTCCCTTTACAGAGCGCTTTCATTTTAAGTTTACGAGCGACTGTTTAAAAATTGAAAGTTTCTGGGAAAAAGAAAGCAATAAAACTTCTGGTAGCAATTGTTCCGTTTATAAAATCGATTTTCATTTAATGTGTTATTTGGATTTTTTTTTTATAAACTTTCTCGTTTTTTTTTTCAAGGGTTCAAATGTATATTAGTATCCATTTGGAAATAAAATAGAAAAGACTATTTTATATTTTAGTGGAACAGCTTTTGTCTCCTGTAAGTAAAGTAGTAAAAAAAAAAAAAAAATAATGTTCACTTTGTCCAAGAGAACGCACGAGAAGAGAAAAGAGAAAACTGGAGAAAAGACGCCGGATGTTTAACACCGGAAGGCAGCATCACCCTCAATCCAATTTTAAAACCATTTCGTGATGTGCACTCAAAATAGCACATTAAATCTATAAAAGGTTTCTACTGACATTACAAAACATACAAAGAATCAATTGCAATCGGTATTCCTGAGATGAGGTAATTTCGTTTTAATCATAGCTTCGTTCATTTCTTCCTTTTTTTAAATTTATCACAGCACTTCGACAACTGAACAGTACGGTCATACTTATGAGTATGTAGCATTCAGCAAATATCTAGAAACTTTTAAAAACATCTTTACTTCACAATTACTTTTATTTGCAATTGATGGTGTTCTTCCTGGAAGTTTTAAAAATCAAAAATCTTTTTTGCTATCATATCCTACGTGAGTACACGAGCAGATTCAGATTTCTACCCTATTTTTCGGAACCTTACGAATTTCAACTGATCTAATGATTTTCTTCATTTATATCCACACGCCCTTCATCTATACGCCATTACTATGCAGCAATCGAAACGCTGAACTTAAAATCAAAGATTAGGAAACAGAACTGAAAGTATCATCTCATAATACATGTAAAATGCTTGAAAATGATTGCATTTTTCTTTATAGAATACACTTCTCCTGATTTGAATAAAAATAAGTATTTCTTTCACAAAAAGAATTCAATGGCTATTCTTAAAAATATATGGCTAAAAATACGATATATGACATTACATAATGATACATGAAACTTATTGGTCAGTGAACTTAAAATATTATGGAAGTTTCATTAAAGGAAGCTTATAGCATGTCAAAAATTCCGAAGTTTACATTCGTTGAATGACCATTTCAGCGAGGAAATTCTTGCTTCATTCGCAACGATCGAAAACAAAAATTCGTTAAATCAATCATGGTACAAAATTTCTATACCGGAAGATATAGACGTTGGTTAGTTTCTGTGACTTTACCCACAGAGTTGTGAGTTCAATACCAGGCTTTAACAGTGGTGAATAAGTAACTTACAGGGTTAGAGGGAGATAACTCATAACTTCCAAAAGAGGCACTAGGCAATGAGTGGAGTTCATATACCCCAGTGATTGTAATAAAGTGTTCGTTTCGAAATTCCTAGAACCTCAAGAAGGCCGGGCGTACAACGGCCAAGACGTCGTACAAATGGCAACAAAGTTAATAAAACCATGTTTGGCAGTTTGGAGTTCAATTCTTGAAACTAGTAGTGCTGGAAAGCCACATAATGTTTTAATAGAAAAAATAAAAACGAATAATCAACACAAAGATGAATGTATGGTATATCACCTAAGTACCTACTAAAGATTTCGACTTGAATTAAGTGTTGAACAAAGTGTGCAGTTCAAAATACTAATAAAACCACCCAATAGAATGATAGATAAGTAATAAAATGCATATTTATTGTATAACGATAATTATCATACACGAGTACAAAACAAGGAAAGTTACATAATTTAAATATTAAAACCAAAAGACATACGCATACTATTGCTCTTTCTTCTGAACGAAATGAATCAACGTCTCTCGTAGAACGGTGATATTGTAAAAATGAATAAACGAGCCACATGGAATGAGAACGACAAATACAGCAAGCAGAAGCGATAAAGGATAGACTAAAAGTCTGATTGCTGAAAAATGGATATTAAAAACCATTTAAAAGGCTCAAATGTTATTTAAAGAAATGAAACAAACGCCATCTGGAAAACATAGATGAGGATAATCAGGCTTATAAATATAAGGTAGTGGAAGGTTTTGGGAAATGTTTATGGATTAGAACTGATACAACTTCTGTTGATACATAGAATTTTATATTAACTCGCAACTCACCACACACACACATTATTAACACAAAAAGCAAAGAAATTGATAATCGTAGCTATGACTGTCTACGACTATAAGAAGGGTGTCGGGAGTTATTTTTTCTAAATATATTTACTTTGGTGCAAAAAATAATACAAAAGAACACCATTGATTTACTCTAGCGTGAACAAGTGCACCCTAATTAAAAAAAGGAGGGAAAAGCAATTTAAAACATAATTATCCGATACATATCAATCGGCAGTCGTACCAAACATCTAAGATTTATCATCTACTATTAGATGATAAAAATATTTAATTTAATTATTACCAACAATAACAGACCTCAAAAATTCTCCCTATGTAAAAAAATAATGTGTATAAATTCTCATACATCCTGGGAGATTGCAACTTCTACATTGATACAAAAAACAAAAACATAAAAACAGTATTACATATGTATATCGGAGACAAAACACACGAGTTACAAACACAATGACTTGTCACCTGTTGAAACTCAGTGCAATCCATGCAATCATCAACAAGCACATCATGAACCAAAATACAACTATCAACATAAGGCAAACATAAGTGAATAATACCGCTGGACATAGTATCTTGAATTGAAAATGATATAATTAATGTGTGCATACATCCTCAGTCAATTAATTACCGTACGTGATACACGATTGAGCGATCATGACTGACTAGGCATTAGATTTTCTCGCAGTAGGTTGCCATTACTTACTGCAGTAGCCTGGTTGTCTATAGAACCCAATCTGACCTGCTATTCAACCCACAGCTGGAAGAAGAAGAAATTGATTGAGACATTCCCCAAGGGTATTTGTGCGTAAGTGAATGAATAATTCGACAAGAATTCAAAAACGGTTAATTTCCCATACTATTTCTCATTCGGAGACAATATCCATTAAACCACAACGTTAATCCATTATATTAGTATAAAAATACACAAAATAAATAAAATAGTAAGTAAAATAAATTTTCAAGTTAATTGATAAAATAAATAAATCACAATCTTGTTGTGCAGATGTGTTTCCCCAAGGGTATTTGTGCGTAAGTGAATGAAACAAAATCGACTAGAATTTAAAATCGGTTCATTTCCTGTACTAATTCTTATTCGGAGTTAATATCCATTACACGACAACGTTCATCCATTATATTAGCATAAAAAAAAAACACAAAATAAATAAAATTAGACCAGTGCATATTTGTATTAAAAGGTGTTCAATATTGTAGAATGTTTGAATATTTTCCATTATGGAATATATATATATAATTTCATTTAGCGAAAACAACCGACATTTTTATATGTTTAGTATAAGTACATATTTTTCATATAGCTTTTTGACTCACACATTCATTTTTTTTAGGAATAATGTAAGTTATCCCTCTGCCGACACTAAGAAATTGCAGTGTATCAATGTCCAAATCCTTTAAAATTTGATCAGAGTAGGAATTCAGCTGCAGAATTTCCCCACTCATTAAGTGCAGACTACAGATAACAGAAATGATTCTATAGAAGCCTACTAAGAATACTATAAATGGAACATTTTATTTCTTTACCAATATACACTTAATAGAAAACCCAAGAGTCACTCTAGGTCAGGATTACTTTGTGCGGTATTGTATGAGCGGAAGAAAAGACAAGAAATGAATTTCTTGGAGACATTTTTCTCGCACTTTCCGCATATGGAATTCCCTTCCATTTAGTTGCTTCCCGGACAGCTACAATCTCCAAGAATTTAAATGTAAAGTCAATAGTCATCTCCTGTCTCACTAACCTGCATCCTCTTTCTCATGCGCTTTTCTCAGTCCACTCCACTCTCATCAGTATTCTAAGCCTTCTCTTAGCCACTTTCAGACACCCCCTATAACCTGTCACTCTTTCTCATAACTTTCATCCTATGTAGCAGTAGCAGTAAAATGCCTTGGTTGGGGCGATATGATTATAAAAAAACATGCAAGAAAGATACCGGCTAACTTAGACCTGAAGTGGTCAAGATGTATTTATTTATTAACGATTCAGAATCAGAGTTCAATCTGAGATGTTAGAAGTGTAGTGTGAAAGTAAACTTTAGAATGAATCGGAATCCCAACAGTAAAGAGGAAAGACAGGATAAACTTCTATTCCATTTTAAAAGACGAAGGAAGAGTATGAACCGGACGATACGCGAAATTATCTATTGAAATGTGATCAAATAGAGTGTTTAAGGAAAATAAAAACAGAAAAGACGCTTACACTTATACGTTTTTAATTTCTAGTACATAACATGAATAAAAGAAGGTTTGAAAAATTTGACAATGGCAAGACATTGAAGGTAAGTTATTGTATGTAATAGAATAAGCAAGAGAAGGCCAAAAACTTAGGTAACAAGGTTATGTAAATTAATAGTAGAACCAAAAGTGTGAGAGATAGTAAAATGTCAAATTTCTTCAAGAGCTTGAAAGGAAAGAGTATGGAACCGTTATCACAAAATGCTTTCATACAAAGTGCACGTGCTGAACGTATTTTGATAAATTCGTTGTTATTTTACTCTCTCCGACTTCCTTCCGTTCGGTTTAGTTTCGGTTGCCTGGAGTATGTGTTTATATATGTTAATGATGTGGCCAGTCGGACGGCGATATATCGACAGTCGAAACAGTAGAAAAGAAATAGACACGAAAAGAAATAAAAGAATTGGCGAAAATGAATGGAAACAACATTTTTTTTAAAAGCAAACCACCTAAATTACGGTGTTAGAAAGCCGGTTGTTAGAAAAGACAACTTGGTACAGGATCTTTTTCAGTTTGTAAGTCAGTCAGAACGCGTGAGGGGATGATTACTGTAATTGTGAGGGATAAACGGTGAAAACCAGCACCCAATTGGAGAGGGAATAGGCCACGAAGAAAACGAGATTTGAAAACGATGGGTCGGGGAACAGTAAGGAGCGAAGTCCCTCCAAGACTGTAGAGAGTGTGTGAGTGAGTGTGACTGCATAAGGAGAAAACACCTAAAAAAGGGGTATTAATCTGTGTGAATGAAAATGAGGGGTGAAATATCAGTTATGAGAGTGAAGATCTGAGAGAAATTGCGGGGGACAAAAGTTGTGTTCTTCCTGAGCGTGAGTGTATAAAGGAGAGAAATAAGACAAATGAAGAGGAAGTTGGGAAGGGGAAGAAATGTTGATGGATAGATAGGAGAGTAAACTTACGGGACGATATTCGGTGCCCGCCTCGATCATGAGAATGATTTTAAAAATAGGCTAATTTTTCAATGGCTGAACTAATAGAAAATCGTATAAAAAAAGAAGCTGTTTAAAACATACTGAGATAAACTGACTGCAACTCAATAACAATATTAATATTACATTATATATAAAAATATTAATATTATTTTAATTAATATTAATGAATTAAATCCATTAATTCTTTAAGGCATAAAATTACGGCCACATCACGTTGAAACACTAGTTATCGTACGATCACTGAAGTTAAGCAATGTTGATCCAGGTCAGTATCTAGATAAGTGACTGTTTGGGAAGACCAAGTGCTGTAAGCTTATATATGCAGATAGTGTTATGAATAAGAGCTCAGACTTGTTAATCAGTGATCAGAGTTCAATTTCCAGTTGAGCTCGTCATATTCACTTACGCGCAATTTCTCCCAGCTGTGCTTTAATTAGTAAGATATAATGTATCACTAAACAATTATCTCCAGTAATAAAATATAATTTCGGACAAAATATTTAAATTTCATCATTAAATTGCCTATTATGTTGTGCCGCTAAAAAAAACAAAAAAAAAACAAAAAACAAACAAACAAAAACAAAAGAAACAACCAATCCTTAATGCGTGAAAGTTTAACAAGCAAAAAACTTACCCGTTTCGATATGAGTTAGAGGTTATAGAAATATTCCTTGTAAATACACTCTTGTCTGTAATTGACATTCATAAGATTATAAAAACGATATAAAATATTGTTGCTCCATTTTTAACACAAACCTTTTTTCAGTGAATATCAAAAGCGTTGGAAAAATGGTTTGAGGTTGTCAAATTCTGAAAACAGACATTGCAAAGCGTTTCAGTGAGGAATGAAGAAACGAAAAATCAAGAATAAATTTTGGTCTCGTCTTTTGCCTTTGCTTTGGACTAATGCTCTTGAGAAAGACAACATTTTTATCCATGACTGCATTTTTAAAGAACATGGTAAGCAAGTGTATATATATATATATATATGTGTGTGTGTGTGTGTGAGACTTATGTCATGAGCTCTTTTTGTCTTTTTAAAAACCATTCTTTTCCTTCGTTCGAAATTTTTCGAGGAAGGTTTTCGAAAACTAGTTTAACTACATATAATCTTATATATATATACCATGATCCTTTGTCAAATTGCATTTAAAATTTGTGAATTGACGTTGGAATCCAGAAAAAGAACCAGTTCTCATTTTTAGGTAAAAAAAATCCTTTAAAAATCCATTTAGAAATATCAGTTTCTATATAATTTGAGTTATTGTAAGTTTTAACTGATGTAGTCAGCAATGTTCACTGATTGTATTTTTGATTGGTAATGATTTCTTTGTCAAATATAAATTTGGCTTTGTTGAGCAAACAGAGAATGTCCACAAAGTTCCATTTCGTAATTTGTTAGTCGATCAATATTTAGACTTTCAAGATGAACTCTGATTACAAAAGCAATGATGATCTGTGGAATGTTCATATATTTATAATCTGTGCCTGTCGACTCGAATCAGTCGGACAATTGTCTACATGCAATTGAAAAATGCGTCTACAAAAAGTTACGATTGCAAATTAGAATGTTTATCATTTTATTACCAAAATATATATTAAGGTTAGTGAAATCTGATACTTAGTCAGCCGAGGTTTTCATAATGCCCAACTTCCGTATCAAAACCAGCTTTCTATTTCAAAATAGAAAGCATCTCAAGATTTGAAAATGTCGAATGAGGTAGTCTGGCTGGTCTTTATTACTGAGTTAGATCCACGCTGGTTTCTTTGAAAACTTAGGTAAGTTTAGTAAAAATATAATCGCTTCTTTTCCTTTTATTTTTGGTTTCGAAGCGGAATCTAAGTCCAGTTAGAACGGCTTATAAACCCAGCATGCGTATTTTTACACTGAAAGGAAGATTTTTAGAGTCAACACCTGATAACAGACTCCTCAAAACTAAGTGTAGAATCTAATGAACAATTTCTGCTATCATCCATATGTACGCCTGGATGTTCATTGTGGTGCAAAAGATATCGGCTCGGACTTCTCTGTCCGCTTCTCTGCTGGAGAGCCGAGTTCGATTTCCAGTTGAATTTGTTGCAATCACTTGTGCGCAGATACCTACAATAATTGTATGAAATCATCTTTTCTCCCTCCAGCTATGGGTTAAATAGAAGGATAGATTGGTTGCTTTAGTTTTGGTTGGCGATCAGTCAACCGGAGAAAGAAATGGCAACCTACTTTTAAAAAGTCTGAACGCACTCTTTCAACATTCATTGAGACAGCATAGAGGAGTAAGCTTATTAAATTAACATGAGAATAAATATTTCATATTGATGTGCAGTCTGCATCATTGCAGAGTAAGGGAATGCTTATTACTCTTGCAGGGACCTACGTTGTGATCTTGTGTCAAACTTACCTTCATGGTGGTTGCAAGATAAAGGGTTTATGACAATTTACATTTATTGTTGAAGCTGTTAGACAAGAAGGTACTATAATTTTTTTTTAGATTCCAGAAAGGTTTTCATTTAAAACTTCCAATCGAGTTACAATCTTAAATGAACAAATAAAAAACGTTCAAAAGTAAATATGCGCTTCATTGAATTTTCTCTGAATTTTGCCTTGAATCAAATTCAGTATGAATATGAATGCACGATTCAGTAGTTTAACGCTGTTTATTTGTTATTGTGAAAGATATTGAGCTGCTCTTATGTATAACGCGCAATGAAAATGATATTTTTTTCTATTATTTCTGTCCAATGAGTGTCAAGAGTCGAGTTTCATGTATAGGTATCTATTTTTCTCATTATGTGTATAACTGTTGTTAATTCTTGTCCGATGTGAACCAGTGGGCTAGAAAAGTGATGTATTCACTCTGTATCTTGACAGATTCCTATTTTTAAGGAAGACTGTAAAGATATTTATTGAGAATAAGCGTAATGAAATGCTAATGAAAAGAGAAAAATGGCATTTTTTTTGTTCAGTTTTCTGTTTGATAACGGAATTGTTTCTGAATGAATGCATTAGAAAAGCATTTAAGAATTGATGGGTAATCATTTTCATACTGTAACTCCTAAATTGCAAACATTCACCGATAAAAGCCATGGCCAAAATATTTTGAAGAATGTGGGTATAATAGAAAAGCATTTTGACAGAAATATACAAAAATTGAATAAGGTTATATACTAAAACTAATGAAAAAGCACAAAAAAAATCTTATGAGATATGAAGAAACAAAAGGTGCGCACGGGCACGTCAACTATATATATATATATATATATATATATTTTAATCGTATCACCCCGAGCAAGGCGGTAACGCCACTGATGTGCAGGGGGCTACATAAGATTGAAAAGATTGGCAAAGAGAAAGCCGGAAACCACATCCTAAACAGGGAACAAGGGATGAGCCTCTTAACCTATTCAATAGACGTGGGTAGAGTGTGAACCAGGCAGACAGATCTGTTTCGCTGTATCACAGCTCATCAGTACGGTTAGATTCCGATTGCTTTTAACCTATATATATAAAAACTCAGATAAAACTTAGTAGTGAAATAGCCATTTTCAACATGTTATTTTAAGGCATACATTCTTCGACCCCTTATAAACAGAGAATGAAGAAAACTTCTAAGCCCAGAGGCTAGCTTGGGTAAAGGAAGGCGCTGAGATGTATTGGATCTGGGTTGGGCTGGGAGAAATAATTTAGTAGCAATTTACTCTTTGGTAGTGGGAGGTATGTGGCTTGACCCCTCAGTAATAATAGGTAGTGGGGAAGTAACTGATAGTTTATGTTTTGAACAGAGCAGATTCATGAAAACTTCGAAGTTTCGCGAAGACAACGTTATGATGCTCTCACTTGTCAAAGCTGTTTGTCCTTGTTAGGGCTCTTTCTTGTTTATATAGATTATGATGTGATATTGAGGGAGTAGTCTTGTGATTGGTTAGTTATTCCTTTTCTCCGTATTATTGGTTGATTTTTTTTTATTGTGCATTTTTATTTATTTTTATTTTTTTTAGTGTATGCGTGAATAAGTGTTTTAGTTGGGATGTGCCCTTTTGTTTCACTGACATCGGTTTGACCTTTTTTTTCTTAATGTGTTAGTAGGCTTTGCCGGTTTATTTATTTAATTACTAGCAGTATAGCCCGGCGTTGCTCGGGTGTAATGAAAGCTTCAAAATTAATCCATGGTCCTGGAGCTCAGACTCCATGGACGTTGGCACCAAAGACTAAAAAGCAATAGTTGTTTCCAGTTAAAGCAAAACCTGTAGACTGAAAGAAAAGTGAATGGATGTAAATCAAATTTTGATTTCCTGGTATCGATATCAAATTTTCTGCACTATTGTAAGAACTGCAACCTTGAAACTTCTGAATATTGTTTCTTATGTCTTTGTCTATGAGTGTATCAAATTTGATTAAAATCGGACCATAAACCGATTTTTTCGATTATCGATATTTATCGGGAGTACCTCGACACAAAACCTAGCTAAGTACACTCGCAGACGCTTATAGTACAACTGTGTAAATTTTCAAGAAAATTGGTTCAGCCGTTTCGAAATCTATAGGTAACGGATACACAGACACAAAGTTCCATTTATAAATAAGTTTAGATTTATTTGTTTAAATATGATTCATGATTGTGTTTATTGCATTTATGTTTGTAAGTTTTACGTGTGTTTGTTTTAATTTGGCTTATTGTATTTTATTTTTTCAACTAACCATAAAGAAAACTACCTAAATAAACCAATACGCAGACGAATAAACCATACAAAATTCAAGATCGGAAAAATACGTAAACAAATACTAGAAGAAATATGCTTAATAACAAGGCATAAACAAGAAATGAGCCAATGGAAAAAAAACAATCAATTGTTTCAACAATATTACAAACAATGAAGAATTCTCATTTGTACAGTTAGACATAAAAGATGTCCATCCATTCATCAACGAACAAACATTAAATAATGTACTAAACTTAGCAAAACTATATATATATATATATATATATATATATATATATATATATAGACATATCAAAAGAAGACAAACATTATCAAGCATTGCAGAAAATCCATTCTATATTATAATAAAATATGGCCTAAAAGAAAAAAAGCGCAACAACCCTAGCAACAATCCCAATAATGATTACAACTTTATCGTAACAATGGGAAGTTACGACGGTGCAGAAATATGCGAAACTACAAACTAGCAAAAACCACCGACAAAAATGTTTTATATAGCAATGGCGGACTGTAATTCTATTAAAAAGTGTAACGGTGAAAGTACAGAAAGCATTAGAAAACAAATTATAAACGTCTTCAACACTTTAGGATTCGCAATTGAAATAAAAACAAATATAAAAATAGTAAATTTCCTAGATATAACACTGAACTTAAAACACAGCCCATGCAGAAAAGAAAACAATCCCATATATATAAGACTTCCAATCACACTCTAAACGTATTCAGGCACATACACATTCCTATAAACAGAATACTATCTAGGAACTTAAGTAACAAAGATATTCAATGAAAACAAAGAAACATGATTCAATACTAAAAATAACAGATACTCAAACTTGAATACACTAAAGAGAAACCAAACAAAAAGAATAGAAAAAGGAATATAATCTGACTTAAACCACCATATAAGAACAAAAATATGAAAAATATTTTTCAACGTAATAGAAAACATTTTCTCAAATTAAAAAATATTTTTAAAAATATAGTCTTAATCGGCTACAGCTGCATGGACAATATGGGAAAGATAACCAAAGAAAATACTTAAAATAATATCATAAACCAACAAGACAATATGAACAAATGTAATTGCCGAAATTATCCACTCAATATAGAATGCCTTACCAACAACATAATATACACAGCAAGCGTAACAAATAACACCAATACAGACGAAAAGATTTAAATAGGAGAAAAATAAATATCTTTTAAAGATTTAATAATGACAAAAAAATCATTCAACACAGAAAAATACGACAACACTACGAAAACACATATGGAGCCAAAAAAGAACACAACATTCTCAACAACATCAAATGGAAAATAGTAAAAAAGGTAGAACCATACAACAGTAATAGCAAACGTTATAAATTATGCCTACAAAAAAAAAAATTCGTTTTAAAAACCAAAATAAAAATAAAAAACGAGATAAATGGAAAATGAAGACATGCGAGTAGATACCTACTTTGCTATAAAAACGACGATAAATAACGACATATAAACAATGCAAATAAAATAATAAAGATAATAAAATTAAAAAATATAATTTTAAACACACATTCTAATATAAATAAGAAAAGTACATACGAAAACCCAATTATGGCAAAAGTATAATATAACAAACACTAAACAAAAAATAATAAAATAAATAAAAAATAAAAGCAAAAGTAAGTACAAATTTAAATCTTACAAACAAATGCAATAAACCCAAACATGAGGAAAAACAATCCGTCACGTTGCAAAACATAGTACCACACGAAGAAAATGGTCAAAATGGGGTCAACAAAACAAAGGCCCATCCCAACTAAAACACCCATTGACGCATACATTAAAAAAAATAAACAAATCGAATAACTAGACAATAAAAAAATCAAGAAAAGCAACCAATCATAAACAAGAATAATAAATCAATAACTAACCAATCACAAGAATACTCATACAATATCGTACGATACCGTACATAAACAAGAACAAACCGAAACAAAGATGCTCTCACTTGTCAGGGCTGACAAGTGAGGGTATCATAACGGTGTCCTCACGAAACTTTGAAGTCGGCATAAATCTGCTCTATTAAAGTGGTAAACTTTTTGTAACTATCAACGCTTATATACACACCGATTTTGAGCACTTTACGATAAAAGAAATCCTGCTTGCCAATTATATTTTATCTGCAACATTCGCTGAAAAATAACCTTGGCGCTAAATACTATCACAATTATATATATATATATATATATATATATATATATATACACTGTTAAATATAAGAGACAAATGTCTGTTTAATCATGAGCTGTTCTTAACATTGTATTTTGTTTTTAATTTCAGTTGAAAATAAAGAAAAATATTCTCCAACATTTGGATAATTTTTATTAAGTTGGCTCTAAGCTTTGGCATTCTATGAGCCATCTTCAGAGAGGTTATAAGGACGTTAAAACAAAAACATCCACCATCAGCGACGATTTTATATTGTGTTGACAAACAACGGCAATAGTTACCAAAAATAGCAAACGCAGTTCGCAAATTTGCAATGCAGTTCTATGACGTCACACCGCGTCATAGCTCGAAATAACAACATAACCTTTTATTCAAATACAATGTAATGTGTTATGACCAGATATAAACGTGATGGTGGATGTTTTTGTGTTAACATCCTTATAACCTCTCTGATGTTGGCTCATGTGAGCCGAAAGCTTAGAACCAACTTAATAAATTATTATCCAAATGTTGGATAATTTTTGTCTTTAATTTCAACTGAAATTAAAGCCAAATGTTTAGAACGGCTCATGATTAAACAGACATTCATTGTCTCTTTATTTAACAGTATAGGTTTACAAATTCATATGCTGCCTCTCTCTCTCTCTCTATATATATATATATATAGATAACTTTCTAAATCTAATAAATTATTAAAATTAGATTTTTTTTAATTTATCAGTACTAATGAAGTAAATCTAATAGTCAATTAATAATGCTGATCGCAATTTAATCAAATATTAATACTGATGCCCTGCAAAATTATTTTTAAGTCCGATCACATGTTCTCCAAATTAGAAGTGGCTTTATTCTGATTAGTCTACACTGTCTATACAACAATGCCTCTGATTAAAGGTGTTTCGCTTGTTTTTAACCTTTTAAAACTCTTCAACTTGAAATAAACCCCATCATTTGATAAGACAAGAAGTGTCGAAAGAAAACAGTCTACTTTTGTAGTAATATTAAAACATTAATGTTATAATTTCTGAATATATATATATTCTCACTCTTATGTAGCCCCCTGCACATCAGTGGCGTTACCGCCTTGCTTGGGGTGATATGATTAAAATATATATATATATATATATATATATATAGCATAGTGATTATCCACGTATACTGTCTTAATATGTATAGGAAAGAATATTAAAAAGGTTTGAGTTTGAAAATGTGTTTTTTTTTGTTTGTTTTTTTTTTACAGTAATTGTTTATTTCTACTATTATATTTTATATTTCAGACGGCCCTCGGTCCTCGGTCCTTCATCAGAAACAAAAACGAACTGCGTTTTGCTATTTTTATTTCTGATGAAGGACCGAGGGCGGTGTGAAATATAAAATATAATCGTAGAAATAAACAAATACTGTAAAAAAAAAATAAATAATACATTTTCAAACTCAGACCGTTTTAATATTCTTTCCTATATATATATATATATATATATAAAAACACAGGCTGTGTTGGGTAAAATGTAGCCATTTTATATTTTTAATCCGCGGGGAATATTTTTATTTTGTCAACTACACAATATAGTGGGGTCATTTGGCCACCATCTGTGGAAAAAAAAATCAAAAATCAAAAACAAACAAATAAAAAACCTCGACATTAATAACTACGCCAAAAATTTGAAAAAGTCATACTGTATTGCTAAACTTTCGCACCGAAAGCTCGAATAACCTTTTTGTATGTTTTGGTGTCAATTTGGAGAGAATGCAGAAATTTGTAATTGTGATTACAAAGATGTTTGAAATGATGACTAGTGATATAATTATTCCTTCATTTACTCTATAGTAGTTCAAGATATTTTTGTCTAATTTTGGGTAAATTTATATACTAAAATGTGATGACACTTGTATTTTTATTGATGCTTAAATTAGACAACTTATCTATCGTAATCAGTATATAAACAGGCGCAAGCACACACATTTAGATAGACACGCATACACTAAAAATAGAAAAAGAACCGTGTATTTCAATTCAGAAGTTTCTATTATAATATCCTCTGATCTACTACACCCACAATATATATGTATACAATCCAACGTCTAAAGCATTATGCATATATATATTTTTTCTAAACATATACTGTTAAATGTAAGAGACAATGAATGTCTATTATGTTTAATCATGAACCGTTCTAAACATCGTATGTTGGCTTTAATTTAAATTGAAAATAAAGACAAAAATTCTCCAACATTAGGATAATTGTTTATTTAGTTGCTTCTAAGCTTTCGGCTTACATGAGCCATCTTCAGAGAGGTTATTAAGACGGTAACAATAACGTCCACCATCAGCGATGATTTTATTTTGTGTTGACATAGGCAACGGCAAATAGTTACCAAAAATAACAAACGCATTTCGCAAATTTGCAATGCGGTTCTATGGGTCCTCTTTACCTGGATAGCCACCCGCAGACTGATCTGTTTCGCTGTATCACAGCTCATCAGTACTGTTAGACATCTGAATGTTTTTACCCAGGATTGAAACCCTATCGAACTGGCGTCAGTCGGCGATTCTACCACTGAGCTATGGGTACTCAGTAGAAGGAGGCAGACGTTTAGCATGTGATGTATCATACGCCAGATACATTTACTTGTCCTTGCATCAGATGAAATTGGAGTAGTAATATTGCATAAATATGACGACAGAACAACTGAGCCTATAGCGGATGTTTCGAGGTCGCTAATAGCTGCTGAGAAAATCTACAGCCAGACCGAGAATGGTAAAAAAAAAAAAAAAAGGGTGTTCCCACACATACGACAAACAGACTAATACGCTGGCGAATTATGCTACTGAATTCGCAACTATAAAATGGAAATTTTTTACCACCGAAGAAATTTAGTCATGTTGATGGACTGTTTCGGTTAATTCCGAAATTCAGTGAACCATTTGAAGATACACTGATTGCAGCCATAAAGGCTGAAAACGAAATTAAAAATGTCTTACATAATATCCTAGGATAGTTGCCCATTATTCAGGAAGATATAAGATTTAAACGACGATTTCATATTAAGGATGAAGGATCAAATTGCATGGAAAGTCAAAAATATCAAGTTAAAAGAAAGTAACGCTGTGAACGGACGCCTGGCCGCTTGGTCGTTGATGGCTTCGATTCAGTAGCTGGTCTTCGACTCGACTATTACAACGGTATTCTTCCCCGCCCACCCTGTGAATTTCGATCTCAAGGAAATCACATTGAATTCTCGCTAGATGTCTCTCCGCCAAGTCAAACCAGACTAGACGCAATTGGGTGAATGAAAACGGCACAAAAATAAATTGAATGACGCCCGAATAAGTTGCGAAAATATATATATATATATATATACACACAACAATCGCCAATCGTCTCTTCCAAACCCCCGTCTCTATTTAGCCGACAACGGAACGGAAGTTTCGTCCAATTTCTATAAGTAGTAATTTACGAAGCGTTTTTCTTATTAATTAGAGTTTCTGGTTGGCAATGTCAGTTCAGCGCAACAACTCGTCTGTCTGAAAAATCACTTATCTGTCTAACTCTAGCTGGCCGTTTCGAGACTTCGAATCAATTCTTGCCTGACTAATTCTTTTTGATTGGTTGGTGGCAGGCTATTCTACGGTTGGCACCCAACGGCGTGGCAAATATCTGTCCCTGTACATCTTCAGTCAGGAATGCTATGGAAGGTGGACGACCCTACGGTCAGACCCAAGTGTTTTAGTGCCTTGCCTTTAGTGCCGTTACATCTCTGGGCCGCCCTACGGTCAGACCCAAGTGTTTTAGTGCCTTGCCTTTAGTGCCGTTACATCTCTGGGCCGAGAACCGATGGACTCTGCTCGTGACCCCCTCGGCGCCCTGTATTTATGCTCATCTCTACTTTACCGTTGTGGGGGATGAGGAACATGCAAATCCAATCTCTGGCCAATGAAATCACTTTTACCCTCATCCTTGTAGCAGAGCCACACTTTTCTCTCTTCTCTTCTTTTAGTTCAGCCAATGAAGAAGCACTATTTTGGTGACATTACTTCTTTTCAGTCTTTTCTTTTTAAGTCAACAAATCTAGTTTTTAGGTTTATAAATGTTTTCCCAGCGAAATTTTAAATTTCACTTTATTCTCATAGAATTTAACCTTTTGCACTTATCAAATATTTCATTTATTTGTGACAATCTTTTTCGACAACCAGAAACTATATTTTGTTAAATTTTCACTTGTATCGGTGGTGTAGCTCAGACATCGATTGGTTCTAATAAACACGGAGTAGATTTAGAGCAACCTTCCTTCAGATGGTGTCTTGATAAAAGCGTAGACCTTTCATTGCTATCAACAGGTTAATGGGAGAAGAACGTTTGGCTTATCGGCTGAACAGTAGTCATTTCAGTTTTATTGAACAAGAGTAGATATCTAATCCCGAGTTTCCTGTGCAAGATATGGTTTATCAGATCTTTCTTCCATAATGATTTATCTGTCTTCACGTTTTGGTGATCTGACTGCAGTTGCTGCAACTTTTCATTATGAAGGCACAGTCTAGAGTCTATCAGTTTTGTGGTTGTTGCTAATGACTAATCTAAAGAAATATGAACTCTTTGAGGAAGCTTAGAGCGGTTGTTTATATAAACAATTGCACAATGACCGGGTATGTTGCACTTACATAGGTGTCCCTGCATTTAATTATGGGAAAAAATTCCGTGGGAACAATGTTTTAGTCTTTTTCGACATTTTGTCAATTTGTATTGCCATAAGCAATCGAGAGATTATTATTTTGACAATTTTGTTAAAATAAAATCCTATGACAAATACAATGAAAAGAAATACGTATAAACCAGTAAATAAAATATTATCTATCACGTCAACCTTTCCTTCGTCAATATTCAATGCATTATTTCTATTTCTGTAGCAAGGAAACAATGTTTTGAGACACCATATGATTCTTTCATGAGCTTTCGACTTGCTTTATTGCACTATTAGCAATTTCTATCCTTTATCGGTCTCATTCTTAGGACTGGAATATATGAAACAAAATTTCTTATATCTATATGTATCACTCCTTTTTCTATATATATATATATATATATATATATGTGTGTGTGTGTGTGTGTGTGGTGAAATATGCGTATGGAAACGAAGCATTAAATTAGTTTTGAAACATGAATTTCCAAATTTCAATAATTTCTTTTTTGAATTATTCTTTTCAGATTGAAAAAACGAATTTGAAAAATTCTTTGCGAACAACTTCAAAAATATTTTTGAGCATCTTTCTTTTAAAAGGCAATGCAATGAATTGCATCAGTGATTAAATGTTAAATGCAAAATAACAGAAAAGTTCAAACAATTATGTCTGCAA
This sequence comes from Ascarosepion bandense, assembly GCA_037127315.1. NCBI lineage: Eukaryota > Metazoa > Mollusca > Cephalopoda > Sepiida > Sepiidae > Ascarosepion > Ascarosepion bandense. The sequence goes on from JBBBDQ010000335.1 coordinate 6,241,028, forward strand.
CAAAGAGAAACAAGAAACAGCACAAAATAATATTAAACAAACACATGCAATACAAATCAATAAGGCAAAATGTTCACAAACCAAGGATTGGCGTCGAAACACAAAAGCATGTTCGGACAAGCGAACGTATCTTTCTGTCATCGAGACTAGGTAGCCCAGGACAGTCATTTAAAACTGCAAACTGCTCTATTCACAGTCAAAGCATCATGCAGATGACTAAACCCCACAAAAACGAACATTAAATTTGAAAATAAGTAAACAAATATTAGAAAAAAAACTATGCGCAAAGATAGCATACTAAACAAAAACCAATGTAAAAATACAAAAACACACAATTAGTCCAACAACGTTACCAAACAAGAAAATTAGTCCTTCATACAACAAGAAAGACATGTAGACATCTCTTAATGAGCAAACACAAAACGCACTAGATTCAACAAAACAATGCATGAATATTCCCAACAAAGACAAATATAATTACACCTGTCAAAATCAATATGCAGCAAAAAAAAAATCTATAGAAATTAATGTAATAATACTTTTGATGTAAAAATGGGTGCAAATGGCTCCGAAATATACGAACTCATAAACATTAACAAATATTATAAAAATCTGTAAAAATGTAAGAAACACCAACGGCATAACTGCAGAAAAAAAAACCTTCAAAACTACAGAATTTACTAAAAATCTAATGAAAAATACCAAATTTCTCGGATATAATTTTCAACTTATACAATAAAACATGCATACAGAAAAAGCAACAGTTTACATTATCAAAAAGTTCAACCACCCATTGGCGTATTCAAACAAATACCCATAGTTATAAAAATAAATTTCCAGTAGCGTAGAACATTGAATTAAAAAAAACAAAAACATGAATCACTAAAAAACAGCAGATAGAAACTATAAGATCTCCTATAGAAGATAGCTGATGATAGTGACAAGAACGAACTACAAATAAACTGCAAGAAAACCGAATGCATGTTCATCAGCAAAAAGAGCAACCCAAAATGCCAAACACAGGTGAGGGATATTAAAATCAAGTAGGTACAAAAATTTAAATATCTGCGAAGTGTTCTAACGTTAGATGGAAAATGCGATATAGAGATCCAAAGACGAATTGGCATGGCAAAGGACGCGTTCCAGATTGGCATACTAGTTGAACATCCTTAGTAAGAAAGAATGTGTCATTCTCATATTACCGATGCGCAAGTCGGCCATTACCATCTCTTTTTGAGACTTCCAGGTTGGGCTGGATTGCATGGAGTTTATTATGTGCGTACTTGTATCACGATTCTTGCCATTTTTTTTTAAACTATATTTATTTATCTCTCAATGTCAGTATATGGGAACTTGATCCTTGTATCAAAGCTCATATTCAAAACTTATTTTGTTGTTAGTTCTCCTTTACAGTTACCTTTTATTTCAATGTGGCTTAGGTTCCAACATATATTTTTCCACTTTCGCTATGCATTGATCATCTGTAATATTTTAATGATCATTGATTACTTGAAGCATCCATTCCCGCACTTAGATACAATAAAACTACGAAATCACTCATCTACGAAATCATTCCACAGCTACCAGAGAATTACCATCCCTGTCATCTAAATGAGAAGGAGATGAAAGAATAAACCAAAGATAAAGGGATAAAAAGGTTCGGGTGGCGAATCGCCAACCGTACTCCAGCTAAGTTAAGTTCAATAGTTCAAAAATCAAAATGTAAAAATGTCCTACACTAACCTAAAACTGAGCTGGGTTGACGTGTTTAATTCAGCCGATCAATATTCTTAGGACTATGTCACCCTCAAATGCCACTCTAAATTAGCCCCCCGCCTCCTCACACGTACGATACTCGAGGCAGTCACCCAACTTTTGCCAAATTTTAATGAAGAGAGTCGTTTCGTTTTCCGTTTTGATTTTGACAAAGCTGATGCTTAAAGAACTAAACCAACTGAGATGAGGAAAACTTCTCACATTCATAAATTTTCTTCTGTCGCGTCGTCCAAATCATGACTCTCATAATGCCAACTAAACACAAGAACACAATGTTCATTTCTCTGCAACCGCGGTACTACATGGCTACAAACGGAATTGGCATCGAGAACAAAAAACATTTCACGCAAGACGCGAACCATGTAATCTTTAATCAATTCGCACAAAAGCTGAATGACGCTACAGTGAAAGAAGATGCGGTCCAAGGACACCATCGCCCCACCTGAACGCACGCATATTAGCCTAACTGCTAACGCTGCTGCACAGTAACTTCTGCCGACCCAGAGAGCCTTCCACAATACCAGCCAGGTGAACGATGTCTCGTTCTTATTGAGGCAACACAACCCAGACGCCCAAGGCCACAGAGAGCTAAACTCATTCTTAAGACCGAGCACATCCCTCAGAGTATCTTTCGCCGCCCTCCGTACTAATGCCTTAGGAGACAACAGTCGGGTGTCGGATTCCTTAATCCGTGAGAAGTCTTTCAGAACAAGTCAACACTCGTGATAGCAGCAGCATTTGGCACGGGGATTTCAGCGGGACACTTCCTCGCCGTCATGCTCACTTCTCAAAGCTAGAAAAGCTTTCTTAGCGTTCTCCTTCTAGAGGAGGCCGTTACCCTCGTTTTGCTGATACATTCAACCCAGAAAATTAACCCTTAGTGTCTGTTGAAAAATCTCAACGTTGGGATTTCCTAGACCCCACTCAGCCGGATGGAGGCAACAGACCTCGCGATGCACCATGTGAACCTTTGTGAGCTTGAAAAAGTAAAACCAGACTTGAACTGGTAAAACTAATTCGGTACACGGGAGAGGAAGTACCGAGAGCCGTTAAAAAAAGGATGCGGCAGATGTGCGAGGCACACAATTTCACCATCCATTTCATGGATGTAGTATATAAAAAACATGAATAATTATGAGGGGGGGGAACAAAAGGTGCAGTGTGATGCTCGCTCGCCAGCTGTTTTTCTTTCTTTCGTCGCCTCAAGGAAATGGATTTCAGGTTTCCTTTTTTCGGCCCATTACACAGGGCAGTTGTGAAACAGACACCAACTAAGCCGCTTCTCCTTCCTCTTTGTTAGTCTGACTGTCAATCTGCAACTTCCACACACACAATCCACCGAGAAAAAATATCGTGCTGGTACCCGCTTTTTGTGCCATTCCAAGACGGCCCAAATTTGCATGTGTGCAAATGTCGTCTCGTTTTGGACGAGCTAGGCACGCATAAATTATGTCTTCAATAGCGGCCATCGTTCTTTTTTTTGTTTTCTTACAGGCAAGAAATATTCTTGCTCGTTTTGAATTCCAAGGTAAGTCATGTCTTTCGTTACAAAGGATAAATTTCCCCAGGACCAAAGACGAACTGACGCCTCGGCTCTTTCTCCGACCTCCAACCAATACTTCTCCAACTAGATGTCTGGGCCAAACTAGATTACATGTATCTTGACAGGCCCGTCCGTCCAGCTGAAGGACATCCAACATTCTACACATCCAACCACAAACTCACAAACTTGTCAGTTGATATTTTCCTGTTACTGTCTCATATCCTGATTTCCTTACCGAATTCGTGAATCTCGGCACTGCTTTGCACAAAAGCAGGCACGTCATCCGTATAGATGAAATATCTAGACAAATTGTTCGACACAGAGAGGGTAATTCCATGTAGGAATGGACTCACCTTTAGCTTGCTGATGAAGTTTTTCAACTTAAGCATGTACAACATCAGCAAAAGTGGGCAGTCCTGATGAATGAATCTGGACAACAAGAAAGGTTTCGACCTTACGCCATTCACCTCTATCATTGCACCGGAAGACCGATACAAGTGACTTATTTAGGACCGAAAGTACGGCCCGAAACCAGACACCTCGAGAACAGCTCCGAGAAAAAATGTCAACATATGGAATACCTTGGATGAAGGTTTTCCTGGTAAGCCCTGACCTTCACAACGCATGCCTGCTAGGAGCCAATCAAACGGTTGGCTAAGACCTTAGCGAAAATCTTTAACTCTGTATGTTAAGGGCCAGAAATGACTAATCCCATCCCCTCCGTGTTGTACGCTCCGGCCTTCTTCAGGTGCTAGAAAGTTCGATTATATGTACATATGCGTTGTGCATTCACACATATGTATATAGACATATGTGTATGTATGCATACACGTAAGCATTCAACTATTAAGTGACACTTCTACGAACAACAACAAAAAGTCAACCGCATGACAAATTCCGAAAAAAAGAGAAAAATTAAAAATAGAGTAAAAAATCTAAAAAGCTACTGTAACGCAGAAGGACAAATGATTATGACACACTACACACCACCTGCAGAAGGAAAAATGAGCATATCCACACAGACGCATACAGTCATTTAAATGCCATACTTGATGCACGCTTGGGCGATCATGTATCGAAATAGGCTTGACTGACTGGGCAGAAGATTATCCTGCAATAGGTTGCCATTGCATTCTGCAGTAGACTGGCTATCAGCCAAGGCTATAGAACCCAATCTGTCCTATTATTTATCCGATAACTGGAAGAAAGAGACGAATTAATACCTTTCCCAAGGCTAATTGCGCGTAAGTGAATGCAAGGAATTCAAGTGGAATTCGAAATCAGCTCCCAAATCTTTCGTTCTTAGACGATATCCACTGCACCACAACGCACATACATACAGAAACAACTTATACCAAAAATACGAAAAGTTGACTTATTAGAAAACAAGAAATTTGTTACTGTTTATATACATATATTTATACTAGCCGTATAGCCCGGCGTTGCTCGGGTGTAATGAAAGTTTTAAAAGTAATCCATGGTCCTGGAGATCAGACTCTTTGGACGTTGGTACGAAAGACTAAAAAGCAAGAGTTGTTTACAGTTAAAGCGAAACTGTAGACTGAAAGAAAAATGAATGGATGTAAGTTAAATTTTGATTTCCTGGTATCGATATCAAATAAGCTTTTCTCGTCGTAAACTGAATTTTGAAGGCTAAATTAAGTCCTCTGAGTAAATGGTATCATGACTGAGACTAAGAACTACAATTATACCTACTTAGAGCTAAACCCGAAGCAAAAACTAAAATAAAAAGGCTGAAAAAAAATAGACGTACAGGCAGATAAACACACACAAACATCTTGCCTTATATATATATATATATATATATATATATATATATATAATCGATTTTCTGCACTATTGTAAGAACTGCAACTTTGAAACTTCTGAATATCGTTTATGTCTGTCTATAAGTGTATCAAATTTGATTAAAATCGGACCAATCCTTCTATAACCCGATTTGTTCGATTATCGATTTTTATCGGGGGGTACCTCGACACAAAATCTAGCTAAGAACGCTCGCAGACGCTTATAGAAGAACGTGAATTTTCAAGAAAATCGGTTCAGCCCTTTCGGAGTTTATAGGTAACGGACACACACACAGTTCCATTCATAAATAAGTTTAGATATATATATATAGATAAGGGAAAGAGGTCATTTTATTTTGACAAAATTTAACAGCACTAAACAACCTTTCCCCTGAAAACAAACAGGTTTTTTCTTCAGGTTTGAACACGTTTAAAACAATTTATTAGTAAATCAATTCGCAAATAAAGAAAAATTACTCAAAACCATCTTAATAAACAAAGGAAATGAATGAACATTATTTTTCTTTGAACATGCTTGATTGGTATAATTTGATCGATTACACTTAGATGATGTTCCGGAGCAGTTAAATTGCTGTTGACATTTTGCTGCTGACATATTGCTTAGTGAAATACGAACTATCAAGCAAGTGATGGGCTCTGGCTGAGTCATGCGCAGACTGAATCATCCTCGCAGGTTGACTCAGGTTGCATACTCTTATACAGGCAGGGTGTTGACTAATTCGGTTTTCTACTCTCTGACTGGTCCGTCCCACATATTCAGCGTCACACTGACATTTAACTTAAAGTTTTTTGAAAGTGGGAGAAAACATCTTTGACAAAAGAGGAAAACATCGATCTGCTACGAAAAATATTACCTGGCAAAACCTCATGTAATGTCATCTGATGCTGTCAGCAAGCCGCATTATTTTAAAATTAATTGAACAACGACTAGGTCCAAAAACAGACGGAACTTTAAAGCGACTGATCTTAAGCTGGAATTTTTAAAAAGTTTTATGACATTTATAGGGCACGCAATTTACTAAAAATATGACGAATGTTCTCAAGTTCTTCAAGTGTAAAAAGAACAAATCATCAACGCTCGATAATCTAAGGTATGTATAAAGTTAACTTTAAGGGACTTAGGAACAAATTAATTCCAGTTTGTGTACAGACTTGTGAACGTAGGGTTTCGATAAACATTTATAATGAACAAACCGTTTCTTCGTTCAACAAGAACGTAAATGTACAAATTATTTCCACTTCCGCAGTAAATTGCAAAGACAGATGAAGGAAACAGAGTTGGTTATGAAAAGCCTTAGCGTCGTCTATAGAATCAAAGATTGAAAACGTATCATAAACGTAACGTAAATATGCATAGGGTTTACTGCATTTAAAAAAAGTTTCTCATGACAACAAAACGAAAATTTTGACCAATACAGACCAACTACCACCCCATTGGTAGGTATTTATGTTTTGTGCTATCAAGTCTGATATATATATATATATATATATATAGTCATCCGCAGACAGATCTGTTTCACAGCTTATCAGTACGGTTAGACATCCGATTGCTTTTAACTCAGGATTGAAACCTGATCGAATTGGCGTCAGTCGGCGATTCTACCCCTCTCTCTCTCTCTCTATATATATATATATATATATATATATATATTATAACGGATTTTTGATTATTAGTTTGGTTGATACATATTTCACCGCTTTGCTGTTCTTAGCGCGGCTCTTCAGATCCAAATGGTACAACAAGGGGTCATCGAAATATCACCCCCCCAAATGTCTTCTCTTTCATTTGATTTTCCGCAGACGCCCACTTGTCCATATTAGGAAGAACTTTTCGTATATAAATGTCACAAATATCCGTAGAACTGAAAAAACCTGGGGGACAAACTAAATCAGGTTCTTCTATGGTCAGTTAAGGAATACAAAATGCAACAGATGAAAGAATATAAAAAATGAAATCTTATTGAATAAATCATGTTAGGTATTTATATTTTCTTCCCATTCATATTTTCGAGCTGCTCTCCTCAACTTTGTTGCCATAATCACGACATACTGGATTCAAATAACACTTATTCACTGTGTCTTTCAATCGTTGGTTGAATCTAGTGACTTGATCCAAAGAGCTGTTCAATACCTGGCTACAGCAGAGGTGAACAAAACAGAGTTGAGTTAAAGGGAGATAACTGTTACCGAGACATCTGGAAGCGGTATGACTTGTGGAACTGGAAATATACCTCGTTTAACAAAATAAAAGGGTCAGTTCAAATGAACAAGGTCGGGGCGTAAAACGGCTGAAACTTCGTGAATATGGCAACAAAGACGAAGACAATAGTTCGAGCAGAATAAATAGAGTAAATTATTTTTTGTTTCTGTATATATTTTCACAGATCTATTGAATCACTGATGTGAAAAATAAAAGCTATAAAGGCTAAAATTGGTTAAGATATCTGTGAATAGTTAAAATCTATTTGAATCTTAATATTTTTAATGTCAATTGTTTATCGTATTTGGCATTAAGAAAGAGCTGGATCACTAATATTTCTGAATATCTTTCCTGTTTGAAGGAAACAATATGAGACTTGGTGATTGATGGACCCTTAGAGACCAGTTCTCAGTCAGAATATACGTATCGGGATTTGGGATCTAAATTAAATAGGCTTGCTATAATGCGTTTAAGCACAACTCATTTCCGGTTGTGGTTCGCCTCGTTTTCGCTCTGACACCTAATAACAGTGGAAGTTAGACGAAACTTCAGGTAGAGGAATGTAGAGAATATATAAAGGAAATATAAAATAGAGAAATTAACAGTAAAAACGAAAAAAACTGTAGATGTGTGGATGAGTGCAGTATGAAAAAAAAAAACAAAGAAAAATATTTCGAAAAACAGAAGAGAAAATGAGATTTTGAAAGAAACAAGGGCAAAGAAAATGCAACAATGTGTAAAAAAAAAAAATAAAAAAAAAAAATAAAAAAAATAAAAGGACCAAAAATTTATTCATGAAATTCTGGAAAAAAGACAAATAAATAGAAATGAGGAGTAAATAGTCAACAACGTAAAATTGAGAGAGATAAAGAGAGATATGGAGAGAGAGAGATAAAGAGAGATATGGAGAGAGAGAGATAAAGAGAGATATGGAGAGAGAGAGATAAAGAGAGATATGGAGAGAGAGAGATAAAGAGAGATATGGAGAGAGAGAGATAAAGAGAGATATGGAGAGAGAGAGATAAAGAGAGATATGGAGAGAGAGAGATAAAGAGAGATATGGAGAGAGAGAGATAAAGAGAGATATGGAGAGAGAGAGATAAAGAGAGATATGGAGAGAGAGAGATAAAGAGAGATATGGAGAGAGAGAGATAAAGAGAGATATGGAGAGAGAGAGATAAAGAGAGATATGGAGAGAGAGAGATAAAGAGAGATATGGAGAGAGAGAGATAAAGAGAGATATGGAGAGAGAGAGATAAAGAGAGATATGGAGAGAGAGAGATAAAGAGAGATATGGAGAGAGAGAGATAAAGAGAGATATGGAGAGAGAGAGATAAAGAGAGATATGGAGAGAGAGAGATAAAGAGAGATATGGAGAGAGAGATAAAGAGAGATAAAGAGAGATATGGAGAGAGAGATAAAGAGAGATATGGAGAGTGAAATATGGAGAGAGATATGGAGAGAGATAAAGAGAAATATATATATATATAGAGAGAGAGATAAAGAGAAATATATATATAGAGAGAGAGAGAGATAAAGAGAAATATATATATAGAGAGAGAGAGATAAAGAGAAATATATATATAGAGAGAGAGAAATAAAGAGAAATATATATATATATAGAGAGAGAGAATAAAGAGAAATATATATATATATATAGAGAGAGAGATAAAGAGAAATATATATATATATATAGAGAGAGAGATAAAGAGAAATATATATATAGAGAGAGAGAGATAAAGAGAAATATATATATAGAGAGAGAGAGATAAAGAGAAATATATATATATAGAGAGAGATAAACAGAAATATATAGAGAGAGAGAGATAAACAGAAATATATAGAGAGAGAGAGATAAACAGAAATATATAGAGAGAGAGAGATAAACAGAAATATATAGAGAGAGAGAGATAAACAGAAATATATATAGAGAGAGAGATAAACAGAAATATATAGAGAGAGAGAGATAAACAGAAATATATAGAGAGAGAGAGATAAACAGAAATATATATAGAGAGAGAGATAAACAGAAATATATAGAGAGAGAGAGATAAACAGAAATATATAGAGAGAGAGAGATAAACAGAAATATATAGAGAGAGAGAGATAAACAGAAATATATAGAGAGAGAGAGATAAACAGAAATATATATAGAGAGAGAGATAAACAGAAATATATAGAGAGAGAGAGATAAACAGAAATATATAGAGAGAGAGAGATAAACAGAAATATATAGAGAGAGAGAGATAAACAGAAATATATAGAGAGAGAGAGATAAACAGAAATATATATAGAGAGAGAGATAAACAGAAATATATATAGAGAGAGAGATAAACAGAAATATATATAGAGAGAGAGATAAACAGAAATATATATAGAGAGAGAGATAAACAGAAATATATATAGAGAGAGAGATAAACAGAAATATATATAGAGAGAGAGATAAACAGAAATATATATAGAGAGAGAGATAAACAGAAATATATATAGAGAGAGAGATAAACAGAAATATATATAGAGAGAGAGATAAACAAATATATAGAGAGAGAGATAAACAGAAATATATATAGAGAGAGATAAACAGAAATATATAGAGAGAGAGAGAGATAAACAGAAATATATATAGAGAGAGAGATAAACAGAAATATATAGAGAGAGAGATAAACAGAAATATATAGAGAGAGAGAGATAAACAGAAATATATATATAGAGAGAGATAAACAGAAATATATATAGAGAGAGATAAACAGAAATATATAGAGAGAGAGAGATAAACAGAAATATATAGAGAGAGAGAGAGATAAACAGAAATATATATAGAGAGAGAGATAAACAGAAATATAGAGAGAGAGAGAGATAAACAGAAATATATATAGAGAGAGATAAACAGAAATATAGAGAGAGAGAGAGAGATAAACAGAAATATAGAGAGAGAGATAAACAGAAATATATAGAGAGAGAGAGATAAACAGAAATATAGAGAGAGAGATAAACAGAAATATATAGAGAGAGAGATAAACAGAAATATAGAGAGAGAGAGATAAACAGAAATATATAGAGAGAGAGATAAACAGAAATATAGAGAGAGAGAGATAAACAGAAATATAGAGAGAGAGAGATAAACAGAAATATAGAGAGAGAGATAAAGAGAAATATAGAGAGAGAGATAGAGAAATATAGAGAGATAAAGAGAAATATAGAGAGAGAGAGATAAAGAGAAATATAGAGAGATAAAGAGAAATATAGAGAGAGAGAGAGAGAGAGAGATAAAGAGAAATATAGAGAGAGAGAGATAAAGAGAGAAATATAGAGAGAGAGAGAGAGAGAAATATAGAGAGAGAGATAAAGAGAAATATAGAGAGAGAGAGATAAAGAGAAATATAGAGAGAGAGAGATAAAGAAATATATATAGAGAGAGAGAGATAAATATTAAATATAGAGAGAGAGAGAGATAAAGAGAGAAATATAGAGAGAGAGAGAGATAAAGAGAAATATAGAGAGAGAGAGAGAGATAAAGAGACATATAGAGAGAGAGAGAGATAAAGAGACATATAGAGAGAGAGAGATAAAGAGAAATATAGAGAGAGAGAGATAAATATAGAGAGAGAGATAAAGAGAAATATAGAGAGATAAAAGAGAAATATAGAGAGAGAGAGATAAAGAGAAATATATAGAGAGAGAGATAAAGAGAAATATATAGAGAGAGAGATAAAGAGAAAGTATATATAGAGAGAGAGAGATAAAGAGAAATATATATAGAGAGAGAGAGATAAAGAGAAATATATATATATATAGAGAGAGAGATAAAGAAAATATATATATATAGAGAGAGAGATAAAGAGAAATATATATATATAGAGAGAGAGAGAGATAAAGAAATATATATAGAGAGAGATAAAGAGAAATATATATATAGAGAGAGAGAGATAAAGAAATATATATATATAGAGAGAGAGAGAGAGAAATATATATATATAGAGAGAAGAAGATAAAGAGAAATATATATATAGAGAGAGAGATAAAGAGAAATATATATAGAGAGAGAGATAAAGAGAAATATATATAGAGAGAGAGATAAAGAGAAATATATATAGAGAGAGAGATAAAGAGAAATATATATAGAGAGAGAGAGAGATAAATATATATAGAGAGAGAGAGATAAAGAAATATATATAGAGAGAGAGAGATAAAGAAATATATATAGAGAGAGCGATAAAGAGAAATATATATAGAGAGAGAGATAAAGAAATATATATAGAGAGAGAGAGATAAAGAAATATATATAGAGAGCGATAAAGAGAAATATATATAGAGAGAGAGAGATAAAGAGAAATATATATAGAGAGAGAGATAAAGAGAAATATATATAGAGAGAGAGAGATAAAGAGAAATATATAGAGAGAGAGATAAAGAGAAATATATATAGAGAGAGAGATAAAGAGAAATATATATAGAGAGAGAGAGATACAGAGAAATATATATATAGAGAGAGAGATAAAGAGAAATATATATATATAGAGAGAGATAAAGAGAAATATATATATATATATATATATATATATATATAGAGAGAGAGAGAGAGAAATATATATATAGAGAGAGAGAGATAAAGAGAAATATATATATAGAGAGAGAGATAAAGAAAGAAATATATATATAGAGATAAAGAGAAATATATATATATAGAGAGAGAGAGAGAGATAAAGAGAAATATATATATATATATAGAGAGATAAAGAGAAATATATATATAGAGAGAGAGATAAAGAGAAATATAGAGAGAGAGATAAAGAGAAATATAGAGAGAGATAGAGAAATATAGAGAGAGAGAGATAAAGAAGAAATATAGAGAGAGAGATAAAGAGAAATATAGAGAGAGATAAAGAGAAATATAGAGAGAGAGAGATAAAGAGAAATATAGAGAGAGAGATAAAGAGAAATATAGAGAGAGAGATAAAGAGAAATATAGAGAGAGAGATAAAGAGAAATATAGAGAGAGAGATAAAGAGAAATATAGAGAGAGAGATAAAGAGAAATATAGAGAGAGAGAGATAAAGAGAAATATAGAGAGAGAGAGATAAAGAGAAATATAGAGAGAGAGATAAAGAGAAATATATAGAGAGAGAGAGAGATAAAGAGAAATATAGAGAGAGAGAGATAAAGAGAAATATAGAGAGAGAGATAAAGAGAAATATAGAGAGAGAGAGATAAAGAGAAATATAGAGAGAGAGAGATAAAGAGAAATATAGAGAGAGAGAGATAGAAAGAAATATATAGAATGAGAGAGAGATAAAGAGAAATATAGAGAGAGAGAGAGATAAAGAGAAATATAGAATGAGAGAGAGATAAAGAGAAATATAGAGAGAGCGATAAAGAGAAATATATAGAGAGAGAGATAAAGAGAAATATATAGAGAGAGAGAGAGAGAGAGAGAGAGATAAAGAGAAATAGAGAGAGAGAGAGATAAAGAGAAATATAGAGAGAGAGAGATAAAGAAATATAGAGAGAGAGAGAGATAAAGAGAAATATAGAGAGAGAGAGATAAAGAGAGAAATATAGAGAGAGAGAGAGATAAAGAAATATATATAGAGAGAGAGATAAAGAGAAATATATATATAGAGAGATAGAGATAAAGAGAAATATATATATAGAGAGAGAGAGAAGATAAAGAGAAATATATAGAGAGAGAGATAGAGAAATATATATAGAGAGAGAGATAAAGAGAAATATATATATAGAGAGAGATAAGGAGAAATATATATAGAGAGAGAGAGAGAGAAATATATATATAGAGAGAGAGATAAAGAGAAATATATATAGAGAGAGATAAAGAGAAATATATATATATAGAGAGAGAGAGATAAAGAGAAATATATATATATAGAGAGAGATAGAGAAATATATATATATATAGAGAGATAAACAGGAAATATATATATATAGAGAGAGAGATAGAAATATATAGAGAGAGAGATAGAAATATATAGAGAGAGAGATAAAGAGAGAGAGAGAGAGAGAGATAAAGAGAAATATAGAGAGAGAGAGATAAAGAGAAATATATATAGAGAGAGATAAAGAGAAATATAGAGAGAGAGAGAGATAAAGAGAAATATAGAGAGAGAGAGAGAAAGAAATATAGAGAGAGAGATAAAGAGAAATATAGAGAGAGAGATAAAGAGAAATATAGAGAGAGAGATAAAGAGAAATATAGAGAGAGAGATAAATATAGAGAGAGATAAAGAGAAATATAGAGAGAGAGAGATAAAGAAATATAGAGAGAGAGATAAAGAGAAATATAGAGAGAGAGATAAAGAGAAATATAGAGAGATAAAGAGAAATATAGAGAGAGATAAATATAGAGAGAGAGAGATAAAGAGAAATATAGAGAGAGAGAGATAAAGAGAAATATATATAGAGAGAGATAAACAGAAATATATAGAGAGAGAGATAAAGAGAAATATAGAGAGAGAGATAAAGAAATATAGAGAGAGAGATAAAGAGAAATACAGAGAGAGAGATAAAGAGAAATGTAAGAGAGAGATAAAGAGAAATATAGAGAGAGAGATAGAGAATATAGAGAGAGAGATAAAGAGAGAGAGAGAGAGAGATAAAGAAATATAGAGAGAGAGAGAGATAAACAGAAATATATATAGAGAGAGAGATAAACAGAAATATAGAGAGAGAGAGATAAACAGAAATATAGAGAGAGAGATAAACAGAAATATATAGAGAGAGAGAGATAAACAGAAATATAGAGAGAGAGATAAACAGAAATATATAGAGAGAGAGAGATAAAGAGAAATATAGAGAGAGAGAGATAAAGAGAAATATAGAGAGAGAGAGATAAAGAGAAATATATAGAGAGAGAGAGATAAAGAGAAATATAGAGAGAGAGAGAGATAAAGAGAAATATAGAGAGAGAGATAAAGAGAAATATAGAGAGAGAGAGATAGAAATATAGAGAGAGAGAGATAAAGAGAAATATAGAGTGAGAGAGAGATAAAGAGAGAGAGAGAGAGATAAAGAGAAAATATATATATAGAGAGAGAGATAAAGAGAAATATATAGAGAGAGAGTAAGTATATATAGAGAGAGAGATAAAGAGAAATATATATAGAGAGAGAGATAAAGAGAAATATATATAGAGAGAGAGATAAAGAGAAATATATATAGAGAGAGATAAAAAGAAAAAATATATATATATATAGAGAGAGAGAGAGAGAGAGAGAGAGAGAGAGAGAGAGAGAGAGAGAGAGAGAGAGAGAGAGAGAGGGTGTGTGTGTGTGTGTGTGTGTGTGTGTGTGTGTGGGGGGGATAGAGAGAGAGAGAGATGAAAACAGAGAGAGATAGAGAGAAATATAGAGAGAGAGAGAGAGAGAGAGAGAGATAAAGAAATATAGAGAGAGAGAGAGAGAGAGAGAGATAAAGAGAAATATAGAGAGAGAGAGATAAAGAAAGAAATATAGAGAGAGAGAGATAAAGAAATATAGAGAGAGAGATAAAGAGAAATATAGAGAGAGAGAGATAAAGAAATATAGAGAGAGAGATAAAGAGAAATATAGAGAGAGATAAAGAGAGAAATATAGAGAGAGATAAAGAGAAATATAGAGAGAGAGATAAAGAGAGAGAGAGAGAGAGAGATAGAAATATAGAGAGAGAGAGATAAAGAGAAATATAGAGAGAGAGATGGAAATAGAGAGAGATAGAAATATATAGAGAGAGATAAAGAGAGAAATATAGAGAGAGAGAGATAAAGAGAAATATAGAGAGAGAGATAAAGAAATATAGAGAGAGATAAAAAGAGAAATATAGAGAGAGAGATAGAAATATAGAGAGAGAGATAAAAAAAGAGAGAAATATAGAGAGAGATAGAAATATAGAGAGAGAGATAAAGAGAAATAGAGAGAGAGAGAGATAAAGAAATATAGAGAGAGAGAGATAGAAACAGAGAGAGAGAGAGATAAAGAGAAATATAGAGAGAGATAAAGAAAGAAATATAGAGAGAGAGAGATAAAGAAAGAAATATAGAGAGAGAGATAAGAAATATAGAGAGAGAGATAGAGAAATATAGAGAGAGAGAGATAAAGAGAAATATATAGAGAGAGAGGAGAGATAAAGAGAAATATATAGAGAGAGAGAGATAGAAATATATATAGAGAGAGATAGAAATATATATGAGAGAGATAAAGAAGAAATCTAGAGAGAGATAAAGAAATATATAGAGAGAGATAAAAATATAGAGAGAGATAAAGAAGAAAGAAATATATAGAGAGAGATAGAAAGAAATATAGAGAGAGATAAAGAGTAAATATAGAGAGAGAGATAAAGGCAGATATATAGAAAGAGATAAAGGCAGTATATAGAAGAGATAAAGAGACGAAATATAGAGAGAGATAAAGAGCGAGATATATAGAGAGAGATAAAGAGAGTGATATATAGAAGGAGAGATAAAGAGGCAATATATAGAGAGATAAAGAGAGGCAATATATAGAGAGAGATAAAGAGAGAAATATATAGAGAGAGATAAAGAAATATATAGAGAGAGATAAAGAGAAATATATAGAGAGAGATAAAACAATATATAGAGATAAAGAGAAATATATAGAGAGAGATAAAGAGAAATATATAGAGAGAGATAGAGAAATATATAGAGAGATAGAAATATATAGAGAGAGATAAAGAGAAATAT
Organism: Ascarosepion bandense; assembly: GCA_037127315.1. NCBI lineage: Eukaryota > Metazoa > Mollusca > Cephalopoda > Sepiida > Sepiidae > Ascarosepion > Ascarosepion bandense. Next base: position 6,257,065 of record JBBBDQ010000335.1, read on the forward strand.
ATAGAGAGAGATAAAGAAATATATAGAGAGAGATAAAGAAGGAAATATAGAGAGAGAGACAAAGAAAATATATAGAGAGAGACAAAGTGAAATATATATAGAGAGAGACAAAGAGAAATATAGAGAGAGAGAGATAAAGAGAAATATAGAGAGAGAGAGATAAAGAGAAATATAGAGAGAGAGATAAAGAGAAATATAGAGAGAGAGATAAAGAGAAATATATAGAGAGAGAGATAAAGAGACACACAGAGCGATAAGGAGATATAGAGAGAGGGAGAGATAAAGAGAGAGATAAATAGGAAAGTAAATCAAGGACAGAAAGGCATTAGAAACAAAACATTTCTAAAAGTGTCAAATTTTACTATTTCTCTTAAAAACTATCCTGCTTTTTACATTTAGAAAAGCACATTGAAATAAAAAATAGAATGAAAGGTAGAAATTTACAGCCAATATAATGATCCCTCATAATATTCGAATATTTTTGTCTATACGTCTGAGATGAAGTAGTATTTATATTATGTGCGTTGTGATGCAGTGGATATCGGCTCGGAACAAGAAATCGGGGAGCGGAGTTCGAATTACAGTTGAATTTATTGCATTCACTTACGCGCAAATACCCTTGTGAAAGATATTATTCCGTCTCTTCCCTCCAGTTATGGGTTAAATAACAGGACAGATTGGGTTCTTTAGCCTTGGCTGCTAACCAGTCTACCGCAGAAAGCAATGGCAACCTACTGCGGGAAAATCTTCTGCCGAGTCAGTCATGTCTCTTTCGAGATATGATCGCCCAAGCGTGTACCACATATGGCACTTAACTGACTAATAACGTCTCCTTGAAAGCCATCGCCTTGTTATTTCGTATTTCATTCAATTTGTAGGCGCTGTTTAATTTTTTCAAAGTTATTCTTCTGCTAACTGCGTTTTTGTTCGGCTAACATAAATGAGATTTCTTCGGTCAGTGGACAGGCAGAACTGCTCCAGTTATCTTTCCAGTTTTGTTCACCGAGAATTTGGCGAAATACTTTCATTCATTTCTCCCTCCCGGTCTGAATGGTTATAATTTTTTGTTGACTGTAGGTGTGTCCATAGAGTAGAAAAGGATTGATCCAATCAGTGATTACCGTCGTCCAGAAGTATACTAAAGAAGCGGCGAAGCATATTAAGCGAGAAAAGTGAACATTTTTGTGGAAAGAGATTTATTGCTTATTTGGAACGCGCGATGAACTATGATTAGACGAGTGCACCGTCCTACCAACAGATAGGACTTTCTCTTCTTCTCAATATACACACACACACACACACACAGAGCGAGAGGGGAAATTAACTATTTATTTTTAAATTAACATTGTCTATTCGGAAACGCTTTATTGTAAATATTTGCATTAACATTGCCATATTCACGACGTTTTGACCGTTGTTTGCTCCGGCCTTATTCAGTTAATATTTGTTAGAATTGCGAACGAAACCAATTTTTAACTTTTTCTGAATATATGACTCCCAGTATTTCCATTTAGTAACTCAAGCCTCCAAGTTGTTTTTCAGCTCTGCTGTGGCCAGGTATTGAACCTCCAACGTCTTGGGTTAACTCACTGGATTACTTCAATCAACGCTTTCATCCTTGGGGACAGTAAAGATTAAGAAAACTTTACAATGTAAAAAATAGAATAAATATATTATTATTTTGTTCCTAATGTTCACTCAATACAAGATGCATTGTTACTATGTGCAATTGTTCTAAAACGAATTTCAGATTTCAGGCGGAGATGCCATAAATATAAAGTTAAAAAAAAACAGGAAATTCAGTCCTAAACAAGAAATAAGGGATAAAGCTCTACTCTCATTAAAAGAAAACGAGAAGTATGAACTGGACGAGATGCAAACCTATCTACTTCTCCTGGTAAAGAAAATAAAAACAATGATAAACAATTCAGAGTTCAGATGGAGAATCTAGAAATATAGAGTTGAAGTAGATTTAAATGGAACCGGAATCCCAATCCCAAACAGAGAACAAGATTTAAAACTTTGTTTAATATACTGGAGATGAATATAAATCGGAAGGAAAACCTATCTAATCCGATTGAACTCTAGAAATGTTATATTTAGTGTGTATAAAGGCCGAAAGTTTAAACAATTAAATTTACGGCTTAAAGAAAGTTGATATCAAACAAACTATCGCTTGTTATATTTTAATGTCCTATTTGTATTTTTCAAATATATCCATGTATTTAGAGAGAGGTGCGCTTTGTCCTGATGGCAAACGTCTATTCTGATTGCATGGTTCAGGACACTTTTCATTGATTGCTGCCTTTAATAAGCCTAACTGAGAACATTTGTCTGAAGTCAACGCCTGGTAAGTGAAAGGACACCAAAATATTGCGCCATTCAAATGCAACTAGACGACAATTAACTTCTCTGGAGGTAGAGCGGCCATTTAAGTAGTTAAAACTCGTGCAGATCTTCTCGGACTGAGCCATTTCCCAAAATATCAGCAAATGATAAACAATATATTTTTTTGGGGGGATTAGGACCTATTTGTTAGCTATGTAACTATTGAACGCACAATCGTATATTTTATATACAGTAGATATCATATAAAATAACAGATTGGAGAAAAACAGTCCAGAAAAAAGAAAGACTTTGAAAACAATAGAAATAGTATATACAAAGAGAGCCCCCAAATTAGACCAGGGCTCCCCATTCATCGAACCCTCCTATTTTACCATTCAGTGGCTGCAGAAGTGTTTTTATATCTAGAATAGGACACCTTTCACACAGAAAGTAATGTTTATAAGCACCCCAATACTCGGCATAAAGTTCTGCCAAAGATGGCGTGTCATATACTGGAAAACTGACCGAAAGTTTCAGGAAATGCTCTAATTTATAGCTAATTCATATTGAATACAATAAAATAAAATTCAATTTTACAATGGCGAAGTTTGTAACAAGTCATCAACTGCAGAGATTCAACGATTATTCTTAATGTAATGAGAGCAGTGAGTAATCTACACAATTATATCTAATATATATATATATATATATATATATTTATTTTAACTTTAATAAATATACTTATGAGAGTGCACATATGAATATTATTCAGGCGTTAATAAAATAGTGCTCAATGTATGAACAAAGCTGTATTATATATTAAGTACACATATTGTCCTACGTCTATGTGCGATAGGGAAATATGTGTGCGTATGAGAGAAAGAGACAGAGAGACACAGACAGAGAGACACAGACAGAGAGACACAGACAGAGAGAGACACAGACAGAGAGACACAGACAGAGAGACACAGACAGAGAGACACAGACAGAGAGAGACAGAGAGAGACAGAGAGACACAGACAGACACAGAGAGAGAGAAGAGAGAGACAGAGAGACACAGACAGAGAGAAAGACAGAGAGAGACAGAGAGACACAGACAGAGAGAGAGAGACAGAGAGAGACAGAGAGACACAGACAGAGAGAGAAAGAGAGAGAGACAGAGAGACACAGACAGAGAGAGAAAGAGAGAGAGACAGAGAGACACAGACAGAGAGAGAAAGAGACAGAGAGACACAGACAGAGAGAGAGACAGACAGAGAGACACAGACAGAGAGAAAGAGACAGAGAGAGACAGACAGAGAGACAGAGACAGACAGACAGACAGAGAGACAGAGACATACAGACAGAGACATACAGAGACAGGCAGAGACATACAGACAGACAGGCAGGCAGAGACATACAGACAGACAGGCAGGCAGAGACATACAGACAGACAGGCAGGCAGAGACATACAGACAGACAGGCAGGCAGAGACATACAGACAGACAGGCAGGCAGAGACATACAGACAGACAGGCAGGCAGAGACATACAGACAGACAGGCAGGCAGAGACATACAGACAGACAGGCAGGCAGAGACATACAGACAGACAGGCAGGCAGAGACATACAGACAGACAGGCAGGCAGAGACATACAGACAGACAGGCAGGCAGAGACATACAGACAGACAGGCAGGCAGAGACATACAGACAGACAGGCAGGCAGAGACATACAGACAGACAGGCAGGCAGAGACATACAGACAGACAGGCAGGCAGAGACATACAGACAGACAGGCAGGCAGAGACATACAGACAGACAGACAGGCAGAGACATACAGACAGACAGGCAGAGACATACAGACAGACAGGCAGAGACATACAGACAGACAGGCAGAGACATACAGACAGACAGGCAGAGACATACAGACAGACAGGCAGAGACGCAGAGACATGCAGGCAGAGACAGACAGGCAGGCAGAGACAGACAGACAGAGACATACAGACAGGCAGAGACATACAGACAGGCAGAGACATACAGGCAGGCAGAGACATACAGGCAGGCAGAGACATACAGGCAGGCAGAGACAGGCAGGCAGGCAGAGACATACAGACAGACAGGCAGGCAGAGACACGCAGAGACATACAGACAGACAGGCAGGCAGAGACACGCAGAGACATACAGACAGACAGGCAGGCAGAGACACGCAGAGACATACAGACAGACAGGCATACAGAGACACGCAGAGACATACAGAGACACGCAGCGACAGACAGAGACACGCAGCGACAGACAGAGACACGCAGCGACAGACAGAGACACGCAGCGACAGACAGAGACACGCAGCGACAGACAGAGACACGCAGCGACAGACAGAGACACGCAGCGACAGACAGAGACACGCAGCGACAGACAGAGACACGCAGCGACAGACAGAGACACGCAGCGACAGACAGAGACACGCAGCGACAGACAGAGACACGCAGCGACAGAGAAAAAGATAGAACAGCTGAGAGATGAAAGGTATAGGAAGTTGTTGAGCATCTAATCATTCACATTTGGAAATGACAGGACAGTGTCTGTCGGATAAAAATCCTATGATAACGTCATACTCAGCATATGGTTTCTTATATTTACTGATTTGAATCTGTTGGTATTCTATGCTTGAGCTTCGTCGAAATGGACACCAAACACAATGCGAAAGAGTCGTTCAGGTCGACGGTTGTAGGCGTGATTGACAGTCTAAACAACGTGAATAGTAAAAGTAGGTGCTATTGAATATTTCTTTTGAACAGGTTCAAGATCATTGAAAATATTTCTTTAGTGTAATATATGTTTCTTCTTTATATGTATTTTCAATTACCTTGTGCATCAAATATATATATATATATATATATATATATATATATAAGTAAGTAGTGCCATTGGTTATTTGTAACGTAAATTCACGAGAAATTTTAATCCGATGAGAAATATTCGTTAGAATATAACAGAATATTTTAATGAAAGTAAATAAGAAGGATTTACAAATCCATTAGTGAATTTATTTCCAGAATATTTTAAAGAAATTATAATCTTTTATAAAATTGTTTTTTTTTCTTATAAAAATTATATTCCCATTAAAAAATATTACTCTCGTCAGACCGAAATTTTTTACAAAAAGGAATTGGCTAGATTTATCGAGAAGGAGGAAGAGAGAAAGAAAGCATTTTAATGATAGGAAAGGAAGAAAAACAGCCAATGCTAATTTTTAAACGCGGATGCCAAATTTCAAATGTTGCGTTTCTTTCCCAGACGTTAAAATGACTGAATTGAATTATTAATTACACATTTTCAAGTACAAGACGGTAAATTTTAAAATAAGAATTGAATTGTTAGCCTTTTCATTACATTCAACAGCAATACAAATATCTTCATCTTATAAATACAATCTGTTCAGTCTCGTAATAACAATACTATCAATTATGATAATATTACTGTTGATGAAAGAATTACCAACATAATATATTACAAAATTATACAGGAAAATAAAAAAAAAAGCAGTTGTATTATTGACAATAAAAATTATAAAAATTATAGTAATGACAATAAAATCATTAATATTTTTAATAATAAAAAGTAAAAATAATGTAATGATTATAATGAAAATATGTCATTACTATTAATAAATTAAATAAGTATCAATAATTACTAAAAAAATAAATAAACAAATAAAATATAAATTTAAAATTATTACTATTAATAAATTAAACCAGTATCAATAATTACTAAAAACATAAACAAGTAAGTAAAATATAAATATAAAAATTATTACTACTAATAAATTAAACAAGTATCAATAATTACTAAAAATATTAATTATAAACAAATAAATAATAAATGCATATAATTATAATTAAAAACCGAAACATTTATTGCCTCCACGACGACAGGTGGTTCTTATTCCAGATTTTTCTAAAGATTTTATTTCCAGTATTTGACTTGAGTAACTCAAGTCTCCAAGATTTTGTTCACCTCTGCTGTGGAGAGGAATTGAACTCAAACATTATTGGGTCAAATCATTTGACTAATTGAACCATTGCTTTTATTCATGGGGACAGTAACGTTGAGAACAGCCCGAAAAAGGTAAAAATGAGAAAGAAATTAATATTCTGCGAATATTCACAGTAAATGAATTTATCTGGGATTTCATTATTTTTTTTTTCATGTGAGACAGAATGAACACATTTATCATGGGCCACTTTGAATGCTTGGATCTGAATGTGTACAAGCCATGAAAATATTTGTAGAAAAGACAGGGGAAGGCCATCTGCGAGAAGGTAACTGAAGTCGAATTGTCATCTGGATAGATTCCTTGTGAACTGATTACATGAGGAAGATCATTAAAGTTAGGACACGTGTGAATGTGGGCGGAAATTATAGGACACGTGGGAATGTGGGCGGAAATTATAGGACACGTGGGAATGTGGGCGGAAATTATAGGACACGTGGGAATGTGGGCGGAAATTATAGGACACGTGGGAATGTGGGCGGAAATTATAGGACACGTGGGAATGTGGGCGGAAATTATAGGACACGTGGGAATGTGGGCGGAAATTATAGGACACGTGGGAATGTGGGCGGAAATTATAGGACACGTGGGAATGTGGGCGGAAATTATAGGACACGTGGGAATGTGGGAGGAAATTATAGGACACGTGGGAATGTGGGAGGAAATTATAGGACACGTGGGAATGTGGGAGGAAATTATAGGACACGTGGGAATGTGGGAGGAAATTATAGGACACGTGGGAATGTGGGAGGAAATTATAGGACACGTGGGAATGTGGGAGGAAATTATAGGACACGTGGGAATGTGGGAGGAAATTATAGGACACGTGGGAATGTGGGAGGAAATTATAGGACACGTGGGAATGTGAGAGGAAATTATAGGACACGTGGGAATGTGAGAGGAAATTATAGGACACGTGGGAATGTGAGAGGAAATTATAGGACACGTGGGAATGTGGGCGGAAATTATCGGACACGTGGGAATGTGGGCGGAAATTATCGGACACGTGGGAATGTGGGCGGAAATTATCGGACACGTGGGAATGTGGGCGGAAATTATAGGACACGTGGGAATGTAGGCGGAAATTATAGGACACGTGGGAATGTGTGTGGAAATAAAAATCGTGATCAAAGATCAGAAAAACAAAATGTGTTTTCTTATTGAGATAGCAGTCTCTGTAGTCTGTAATATGCACTTGACAATCTCAAAATAAAAAAAAGCCATCAAAATAAAATGATCTTGAAGTAGAAATCTAAAAAATGTGTCACAGGAAGACATTAATAATTTCCCCTCTAGTCGGAGAGTTCAGATTGCTTGGAAAATATTTCGATAGACTAATTGAAGGGATTCCTGCTCTCCCATATTCTCAATAAATAAGAACAATATGTACTCAAGAATGACTTACACATTACGAAAAGTATTATCTCATTTAAATGTGTGTGGTATTTTTATAGTGCTTTTTTTATTATTATGAAAATGATCAGTGGAAAATGCCATGAACACTTTTTTGACCCTACGTCTCTGGTTGAGACACGGAAGAAAATGTGTATACAATAATAATGATAATAACTAGCGTAACCCGTGGAATTTCCACGGAAGGATAATTATGATTTCCTGGAAAAATTTTACTTTGTCATACTACAAATGATAGTAACGTCTTCAAACAAAGGTATTGGATAATAAAATAACGATAACACAGAGTGTAATTTTATTAAAATATTTATAAAAGTAATGTCCATAGAAGCTACTTTACTGTAATCTTATATTAAGCGGCGTATGCACAGACCATAACCAAAATACAGTACGCTATTTTGTGAGAGATTTTGAAAGAAAATTTATTTTATATTACTGAAAAATCATGGCTTCTGTGTCCATTGTAAACAGAAAAGACCAACTGAGTAATGGCCAAGAATGTAGGCCAGAAACGTCTTTATTAGGTCACGGGATGCGACAACAAACCTACCTATTTTTACTATATTATACAGTACACACTCACAATTACTGCTACAACCACCAGCTTAAGCTGCTACTGCTACGGTAATGCAACAGACTCTCCTCTTACTCTCTCACTCTTTAGTATCCTTCCGTTTGGCAAAGGTGAGAGAAAGGCTGAGGAGAGTAGCATTTATAGATTATAAAAGAATAGAGGGGAAGGAAAAGCTCGTGTAGAGAGCAAGTGTGTTATATTTTGGACGGAGTAACTAACTAAAGGAACAAGCAGAATTATTATATGATAACTGTCAAAATGAAAGAAAACCTGGAAATTGAAATAGACAAAATGGAGAAAATGAAAGCAAGAATAGCACCAGTGATAATATAGAAATGTATTCATTAAAAAGCACGCTACCTGTCTTATAGTGTAACCATAGCACAAACCGAAACATTAAAACGACATAATAATTGGGATACATGTGTATTATACATTTATCAGGCTGAATGTATTGAGAAATATATATCGCTTTCTCTTTGATTTTTGGCTCAGTAGTGCTTTTTGGTGCAGATGATATCGGCTCTGGACGAGAAATCGGAGAGACGAGTTCGAATTCTAATTGAATTCTTTGCATTCACTTACCCACAAATACCCTCGCAAAAAGGTATTGATCCATCTCTTCTTTCCAGTTATGGGTTAAATAAAAAGATAGATTTCGTTCTATAGCCTTGGCTGGTAACCAGTCTATCGCAGGAATGTAATGGCAACTTACTTCGGGATAATCTTCTGTTCAGTCAATCTATTTCGAGACATGATCGCCCAATCGTGTGTCACGTATGGCACTTAACTGACTAAATAATAATGAACAAATGGCCCAGTAGTAGTAGTAGTGATAATAGAATGCACCAAATAAGAGTATAAAAGAATATTGACTATCGTGTACGAGGTTGATCCATAGAGAATTACGTACAAAATTTCACTCGACGAGTAACTATGTGCTTAATCATGTTCGCTTTCTCTGGGGGGAAGTCTTTTCTCGCTGTAAAACCGCCCTTCTTTTGGGCATCCCTTCAAACTTACTGTAATAATTGGTTTATAATTGGGCTATTTTTTAAGCCTATTTTACTAATTCTTGAGTATTTAAAAAAGTCAAATCTAGTTTTATATTTACCGAAATATGTTAACCCATTTTCCAGAGTCTTTCAACCTCGGAGACCCTAAGAAAACTGATATTATCCCTTAGTGCAATATTACAAAACACTATCGTCATCACTGGAAAGAAATAAGCCAACCATAACTTCGCATGTCACATTTTTCTACCGGGAATCGCCTGTATGGAAATCAAAACTGTTTTCAGAAGTATTGTTTCTGATACATGAAACTGTTACAGTAATTTTAAAAGTTATACATTTCACACGTGTTTTCCAATTTGCTATGTTCCTTGTGGATAATGTATCATGTTCACTTACCAAATGAGAATACGCGTTACATAGTTTTAACAATCATACTAATGTGCTACATTTAATTTAATGCAAACAGACATCTATCATCTAGTTAATATTTTACGTTTTTTAATAAGCGAACATCATTGCCCGTTATTTTTTTCCTAAATTTGTAAATACACTGATTGTTTATTAATATTGGTGCGACAAAGCAAACCTCGCTGCCGAGCTTGAAAAGGACCTCCAATCCGTAGTGGACTGGGGTAAGAAATGGCTAGTAAATTTTAATGCTTCCAAAACGAAGCTGCTATTAATTAACCATCATAGACAATCGCAACTACCTACCATTGACATGGAACAGGCTTGCCTCCCAGAGAGTAAAACACTACGCCTCCTTGGCCTCACACTCTCAGTAGACCTAAAGTGGAATGAATATATCGAATCCATTGCTAAATCCACTGCTATACAAGTCGGTTCTCTGTGCAGGGCCCGGAAGTTTTTCCCATCTGAATCTATCCTGCTGTCACATCTGGTCGGTGCTCCCTGCTATTCTCCTCGGGGTTCTTGACAAAATATAACGGAGAATCTGTAATGTGATCGATACCTTTTTATTCATACTATACTGTTTTTTAGTGATTTAATGAAGGTGTCTATCTTAATGTTCAGACAACTTAGAAACTGGCCCAAGGAAGGTTGACAAAGTTTTGATACAACATACGAGAAACGTTCAAATGAAAAGTATCTAAAAACTGAAGCATAGCAACCAAAAAGAAAACAAAGAAAGCCGATAAAGCAAACCACAATGAAATGAAAATACAAACCCTGAAAAAGGAACTGAGACAAATATATATATATATATATATATATATATATATACGACAAATAAGTCAGTCAGTTAAGTGATACACGACTGGGCGATAATGTCTCGAAAGGGGCATGACTCACTGAGCAGAAATTTATCCCGCAGTAGGTTGCCATTACAATCCGCAACAGACTGGTTGCCAGCCAATGCTATAGACCCCAATTTGTTCTTTTATTTAACACATAACTGAAGACGACGCCTTCCTTGATGAGTTTAATTAGAATATTAAAAAAAATTATTTCGTGAAGTCGAGAGAATTATAACAAAAATAAAAATGCATGTCTATATTATTCAAACAAACATGCTTCAATAAATATCAGTCAGTTAAGTGCCATACGTGATGCACGCTTGGCGATCATGTCTCGAAAGTGACATAACTGACTGGGTAGAAGATTATCCCGCAGTAGGCTGCCGTTACTTTCTGCGGTAGACTGCTTGCAAGCCAAGGCTATAGAACCCAATCAGTCCTATTATTTTACCCGGAACTGTAAAGAAGAGACGGATTAATACCTTTCCCAAGGGTATTTATGCGTAAGTGAATGTAAGGAATTCAAGTGGAATTCGAACTAAGCTCCCTGATTTCTTGTTCCGAGGCGATATCCACTGCACCACAACTCACATCCGAATAACAAGACGGCAACTCAAAATAATGCAAAGAGCTGAATTATTAAGATTGCGATGAAACTAATACGTTTCTTTTTTTCCCGCTCATTCGAATTCTTTTAGAAACTGCTAGTAGACAAAAGAAACAAACAGCAATGATGAAATTTTGTAAAATAAGCAAAGTGTGTTGAGATTGAGGGGAAACACCTAACATTACTCTCCGAGCAACTACAGGGGTAATAGACAGGGAGAAAAATAGTCGGGTGGTAACAAAAAAAAAAAAAAAACTGTCTCGGAAACTGCAGTAAATTTAGGAAAAAATGCCCCCGGGACCGACGTCACAAGACACTGTGTTCTGCTGGTTTTCCCGTTGCTTTTATTAACATGAGTTATCTTACAAAGACACGGATTTTGACCAGTTGTAGAGATTCCCATTTCTAGACTTGTTCCGTTGCTAACGGGGAAAACCTGTTTCTAACTGGTGTTAAACATGCTCACATGCAATTCGGGGCCTCTTTTTCATTTCACAACGCGCGTTCGCCTCATGTAATTAATAATTACCTGAGAAATTTATAAGACCCACATGAATTTCTCATCAATAATACGTTAAGAAAATCTTAGCATGTAATATTCAAGTTAAGTGTGGAAATAAATCAAGAACGTAATTAAATATTCTAGGAAATCTGTCTCCGAATCGACTGATGTACATTACATGGTTTACAAACGATGTCCAAAATTAGTAAAGCAACTATGAAAAATTCAACAAATATTTTGGAAAAAACAATTAAAATGTGGATTAACAGTAACAACAGACAAAAATCAGATGTTTTCGATGTCCTGCATAACAGTGACTAGAGACTGAAGATAAAATCAGTGTCAGTATTCTCGAAAGTGTTTTCTTTTCGATGCAAAAGCCGGAATAGTGGGAAAGCTAGGTTGATACCGAAGGGCTGTGTTTCAACTCCTAAAAGGCAAAAGTAAACAAAAGCAATTGGTTAAACTAGGAAATGCTTTTAGATGAAAACTACATACATTAAATAAATCAAGACAAAAAAAAAAAAAACCAAAAAAAAAAACCAAAAAAAAAAAACACATGTACCCACTGAAATAACTGTTCTAACGTAAGAGTATCTTCAAGACAAACACATTCCGACTTGTTTTAGGAAACGGTATTATAAAGCTATTTATCTATACTTCTGAGATGAGGTAATATTTACATTATTCAGATTTTAAAGATGAGAACAATATTCCGAACAATGTAAAGAAGGTATAACGGGTTGCATCATTTAAGCAAACTTTTTCAATTTTGCAATGTATCTGAATCCCATCGGCTGAAGCCCCAAAAAAGTATCTAATAAAAAACAAGAGGAAGATATCTGCATATAAGAGCATAAATGAACAATCTAAATTTGACAACAAAGTGGCGTATGAGGTTTGGCAGAGTTAGAATATCTCAGAAAATGGGCCAGAATTGATTAAAAGGCCACAAAATTAAAACTAATTCTTATACAAAAAGGCAAATTGAATTTTACCCTTCCGTACAACTATAGTTCTTTATTCAAAATTGGAATAGCCTTATTTCTAACCCTCACTCATAAAATAGTGTAAAGCATAGGGAAAATATGCAATCTATATTTGCCAAAACATAAAATTGTATCACCAGCTTGATTCAAGACATGAATCTTTTAGCACGTCATCATACCTAGATTATTTACTCTCCCATAATAAATGAAATATCAATTAAAACGATGAAAAGGAAAATAAACCGATATTTCAGAAGCTGATTGGAAGTAATAAGTTTGAATAATATAGTATATATAACAACAAACGCTTGAGAAACATTAAATGTGTTAACATAATGAGGTATTAGGATCGATGGCCTTGACAGAAGAAGAAAGTCATACGGCATAACCATTATCAACAAAGTATGAATATATAATTCTGCTTGTTCCTTTCTTAGTTACTTAGTTCCTCCGTCCGTTACACTTACTTTCTACACGAGCTTTTCCTTCCCCGCTATCTTTTTATAATCCATAAACGATACTCTCCTTAGCCTTTCTCAGACCTTTGCCAAACGGAAGGATAGTGAAGAGTGAGAGGAGAGATCCTATAGCATAGCTTAAGCAGGTGGTTGTAGCAGTAATTGTGTGTGTGCGCGCAATATAGTAAAAATAGGTAGGTTTATTTTCGTATCCCGCAACCTAATAACGAAATTTCTGGCATCTACAACCTTGGCCATTACTTAGTTGGTCTTTTCTGTTTATAACAGACACCGGAGCCATGATTTTTCAAATAACATAATATAACTTAGTTCGGTTATTTTAATTTCATTCTTTATTAAATGAAAATTATTTTAAAGGAAATATTTTTTTTTATTCAGAAAGCATATTCAAATGTTTGGCTATAAATCTAAACTAAAATTCTATTAAATATGATATAATTGCTAATATTAATTTTTCTGTTTAGTTAACCGCCCCCTAAAAAAAATATATATATATATATATATATATATAGACATTTTAATAAAATTGCACTCAGTGTTATCGTTATTTTATTATCCAATACGTTTATTTATTAAAACGTTACTAGGATGACAAAGTAAAAATATCGCAGGAAATCATAATTATCCTTCCGTTGAAATTTCACGCGTTCTGCCAGTCTATATAATTTCTGAAATCTGAATAGATAAATTTTTGCAGTTTATTTCTAACATGATCATAAAAGTTATTAAAACATTATCGTCGGATATTTGGTTTTGTTCGTGTTTTCCCCGAAAAGATCTGCATAGAATGGTGAACTGAGAAATCTCATTCAAATCATAAACGATGTGATTATCATGTAATAATTTTGCTTGTTCCTTCCTTAGTTAGTTCTTCCGTACACCACACTCTCTACATGAGCTTTTCCTTCCCCTCTTTTTACTCACCTCAGCCTTTCTCTCACCTTTGCCAAACGGAAGTGTAGTAAAGAGTGAGAGAGTAAGAGGAAAGAGCCTATAGTATTACCTTATCAGTAGCATCTTAATCTGTTGGTCTTAGCAGTAATTGTGTGTGTGTATTGTACAATATAGTAAAATATGTAGGGTTGTTGTCTTATAGCGCTACCTAATAACGACATTTCTGCACTCTACACTTTTGGCCATTACTCAGTTGGTCTTTTCTGTTTACAATGGACACAGAAGCCATGATTTTTCAGTAATAAAAAAAGACATTCTCTTTCAAAATGTCTCACAAAATAGCGTACAGTATTTTGGTTATGGTCTGTGCATACGCCGCTTAATATAAGATTACAGTAAAGTAGTTTCTATGGACATTACTTTGATAGATATTTTAATAAAATTAGACTGTGTTAGTGTTATTTTATTATCCAATACCTTTATGTTTGAAGACGTTTCTATCATTTGTAGTATGACAGTAAATCATTTTCAGGAAATCATAATTATCCTTCCGTGGAAATTCCATAAGTTCCGCTAGTCTATATAAATATAGTAATCCAAATATTTATCCATCAATAATCCTTTCATCATTTACCAAACAAAATAATAAACGTACAAAATATATTATTACGTTTACAAATTTTATACAAAATGCAAAATCTAGCAAATAATGATAAAAACCAAGAAGATAAAACGTAAGCTACTTACCATGCCAATGAGAGGAGGAAAAAATGGCGGCAATACTTCAACGACATTAAATAGGCGGGTAGATTCCGGTGTGAATACAAAAACAATTTTCATTGGCTGAATTAAAAAATGAGCATCAAATCATAATAAGCCACTGAACACTGTGAACATATTTGTAATTATATTTGTTTTTTTTGGTGGGGGGTTGTAATAATTTCATTGAAAACCTATATTACTTTTGTCATTATTGTTTAGAAAGTTTTCCTGTCTATGGGTGCAATAGTAAAATAATCACCGAAGACTGACGGGACCTAGGAATGGAAAAATTTAGTTTAAATCAGGATAATGAATACCAGCATCACGTTTTCAATCGGTTTAACTTTGGACCCAATTTCAGCAGAATAGCTAATCAGGATCTAATGAATGATACAGATTGGGACATCTGATATTTTTAGAGTTCCGAAACTTCCAAATATATCAAGATTCAACCTCTTTGATGAATTGTCTATTGTACTGCAATTGTGTTTAAGATATGATATTAATACTTTATTTGCGAATAACGAATACAACTATAAAAAAAAAGTTCTTTTAGATAAACAATCTTTTCTTTTCACATAGACACGCATACATACGCACACATAAATTATGAAAAACGGTTGCAATATGGATCTCACCAAATAGAAACAGAATCAAATCCCAGAAAAAGAAGAAGATGGAACAGCCACCAATGGAAAGTTTCGCAAAGAGCCTGGACTTAATCAGCAGATATAAGCGCAAATCTGTTCTAAAGAAAAAATGAAAAATTATTGTGGGTTTCTAAATTTAAATTTCTTATCTAAAATTTACAATAAATTGTAAACGCAAATTCAACTCCAACAGCTTCTTTTCTCGCACATCCCGCCTGTGGAATTACCTTCCATTTACTTGCTTTCTCGACAGCTACAGTCTCCAAGAATTTAAATGTAAAATCAATAGTCACTTCCTAACACCCCCTATAACCTGTCACTGTTTCTCATAACTTTCCTCCAATGTAGCCCCCTGCAAAACAGTGGAAGTAAAATGCCTTGCTTGGAGGGATATGATTAAACAAAAAAAATATATTTTATGCTGAACAAGAATTTGATCAGGAGTTAAGCTATCATTTTGATAAACTTTGATGTGAACTATATAATGATCATATCCCCACATACTTTACATACCAATGAACGCCCACAGTCTGGATTGCAGAATATATATATATATATATATATATATATATATATTATGGATTCTCCCGTCGATTTCGACGTATGAGTGTCTAACTCAGTTAGACTGCCACACAAAGAATTGTTTAGAGTGGTGAAGGCTTGTGTAGCACCATCCATACTTTTTAGAACTGCTGATAACAAACAATTGGTGCAGAAGTTTGCCACAGGTCACATGAACAGCAGACCTCAGTTATTTAACTCATAACTGGAGGGATGGGATGGATTAATACCTCTCCTAAGGGTACCAGTGCGCAAGTGAATGCAAAGTGTTTGACTGAAATTGGAACTCGGCTCACCGATTTCAGTTTCCAAGCTGACCTCCACCGCAGCACAACGCACATCCGTCCATAAACGCTTACAGCACCCGGTATTTCCAAGCAGTCACCAATCTAAGTACTGACCAGGCTCAACTTCGGTGATCGAGCGGGAACCGGCATATTCAACGTGATATATATATATATATATATATATATATATATATATATATATATATATATGTTTAGTTTTCTTTAACCCTCCCCGGCATTTGTATTTTCGTACTTTTTCTTGTGTCACTTCTTTTTATTAGTTGCACTAATATTTTTTATATAATTTTTCCTGTTTACGTTCTTGCTTATACTTAAACCTCCTGCCTTCAACGCTATCTATCTATCTATCTATCTATCTATCTATCTATCTATCTATCTATCTATCTATCTATATATATATATATATAAATTTTATTAGTTTTATCTTACGCTAGACCTGCCAATTTATTTTACGGCTTATTTTGGGTTTTTTTTTTTTACGATCGTAAAATCTTATTATTTGTTTTTCCTTTTCAGTTTCGATTGATGTTTTAATTTTTTTTCCTAGCCAACATTTGTTTTATTTTCATTTGTTAGTTTTTTTTATTATTATTTTAAACTCTTCGTATTTTTCGGTGAATTTAATTTTATTTCTAAATGAAATTTCAGCGAAATTAAACTTTTCATTTGTTTTTCGCCATTGAACAAATATTAATTTTTTTGTGTTTTTATCTTTTAACTTTTTTAGTTTTATTGTTTTTATAGTTTTACAGGTGTAGAGGCTTATCCCTTGTTCCCTGTTTAGGATGTGGTTTCCGGCTTTCTCTTTTCCAATCTTTTCACTATTACGTAGCCCCCTGCACATTAGTGGCGCTACCGCCTTGCTCGTGGTGATATGATAAAAAAAAATTATATTTGCATTTTATATTGTCCACTTTTATTTTGATTTTTGTAATTTCTGGTAGAAAAAAAATATTCTCTTGCACTTGATTTTTGTGGGCGTTTCCTTTCCCATCCGTTTCGCCAAATGAATATTTGTTTTCGCTTTATTCTCCTTAATCTTTTCAATATAGGAAGTCAAGTATTTTTAATATCTACTCAATTCTTCTTTACTGTATGCCTTACGAATGCAATTATTAGGGTCCACTTCTCCTTCATGAGGGAGGCTAGGCCCCCAAGGAATGTCGCAAGATCTGTTATTTCCACCCTTCTGAAGGCGGACTTGGTATACAGTGTTGAGATTCGTCAAAATACGCTTCGCATCGCGTTCCACGACCAAATGCTTTCGCTAGGGGAGGGAAACGCCGAATTCTGGAAGGACTTCCTGTTTCGAGGAAGTGTGCAGTCGTGCGAAGAAGAAGCCTATCGTTTACCTCTCGGTGAGTGCTCCTTCTCTCGTGAATGCCAGTTAGCCCTTAAGTTCCTCCTACGGGCCACGGATGGCATATCCGATATCCAGGCGTTGTCCCGTAGGGCATTATATCAAATATTCGTGATGGAGTCCGTTCAAGATGATCTGATTGGTGACCTCGGTTTAAAGAAGCAGGAGGATCGCAAAAATTATATTGAGAGACTGGGCTGAAATGCTTCTTTAATGAAAAGGCATCATTCACCTGGCTGGCTATGCGAACGGCCCTCTGTGTCGGCAAAAAAACTTTATTAAATGGGCTTCAGAAATTATCCCAACTGCGATTCGAGGAAGACTCTGGCTCACGCTTTTTCCGACTACATGGCTGTATACTCGTTGTGCAATGTTATTGAAGGCATCATGGTTTGCATTCTTCGTGGGAAGTTGTTTGTCCTTGAAACCCATTTGGTTTGTACAATGTGGTACCATTGTTATCTAAATCTGTGCTCTAGTGCTTACTTGGTATTATGCCAGTCTTGATATCTAAGACGCAACAGAAAAAATTCTCTAGAGAGGAAATTTTCCTGTTCCCAACCACGTCTATTAAACAGGTAAAGAGGCTCATCCCTTTTTCCCTGTTTAGGATGCGGTTTCCGGCTTTCTCTTTTCCAATCTTTTCACTCCTTTTTCTTTTTCTTCTCTTTTTTTTTTCAATTGGAGTAGATAGACTAAACTATCGCCCGGTTCACACTCCACCCACATCTATTGAACAGGTGAAGAGGCTCATGCCTTGTTCCCTGTTTAGGATGTGGTTTCCGGCTTTCTTTTTTCCAATCTTTTCACTCTTACGTAGCCCCCTGCACATCAGTGGCGTTACCGCCTTGCTCGGGGTGATATGATTAAAAATAACTGATCTTGTTCATGAAACATCAGCTTAAAGTCAAGATCTAGAAAAGCATCGACTCCATCAAAATTTAGCAAAAGTTGTGTGATTCTTGCGCGTATATATCGAGGGATAGGAGACCGCGTAGTAGAATTTTGATGCCGCATCAGGTTATTGAGAAACCTGTATTAAACTTTGGTCATCTCACCCAAAATAGGTTGGTTTAGGTTTGTTTTGCTTTTAGTTTTCAGGCGTAGTTAACTTACCTAGTAAATTTATGCTCATTGGCTCCGGTTTATTTTTGTATTCACTTTCTTTAGTTTAATTTTCCATCTCTTCCCTCGTTAGGTGACCAGAAATATTTGTTCCATGATGGATGCGAAGAAACTCTTGTCTGTTTATGGTTGGTCGTTACACAAAATTCTCTGAGTTTAAGCTATTCAAGTTCCGCATAAATTTCGTCCAGTTAACTTATATTTTTGTCACAATTAAGGATTGTGTGGGTATTATTAACATTATTTTGTTCAGTTTCTTATATATATATATATATATATATATATATATATGGTGTATGGTTGTGTCTTGAAGGCGATCACAATGCGTTTAGTAAAATAAATAAAGGTGAAGAAGTTGATAAGTATTAGCTATTTTTTTATTCATTAATATTTCGAGATCAAAATCTCATCGTCAGAATGGTAGGAGAATTTCTTTTCTCGTTCATCCGTGAACCATGCCTTTTAACGAATTGTTATCCTTCGCTGCTACTGCTATTATTAATTGTAGTGAATGTGTGTGTACATATTATATATATAGTAATCCGCAGACATATCTGTTTTGCTGTATAACAGCCCATCATTACGGTTAGACTTCGATTGATTTTTAACCCAGGATTGAAACTCGACCGAATTGGGGTCAGTCGGCGATTCTACCTCTGGGCTATGGGCACTCGGTAGAAGAAGGCAGACTTTTTAGCGTATACATTATCATTATACACGCCCAAAAGCCAGAGTGAACTAATTCATTAGGAAATGGGCGATGCGTACATACCAGAGTAGCTACTGTTTTTCAAAGTCTACCATTCTTCCAGAATGCTTAATCAGGCTGTGAGAGCGTATATTATACATAGTTTAAATATTAATCGGTATTTTCATTTTTAAGTTTTTAATTCTTCTCCGTTTCTCACAGACAAATTTTACATTCTGGATTAGGTAGAACTTCATAGATTTTTCGAGGTATTATGGTGGTTGTAGTGAGGATTGTAAGTAAGAACGTGGTCTTGGTGCAAGGAATATTGTGTAGTTTGTCTGGGTCAATGATTGTTGATAACTGATTCTTTTCACATAAGATATAGACCAACATTTCCCGTCCCCTATATTTAGCCTTGTTCGATTTTATTTTTGTATTTAAAAAATAAATATTACTGCTACGGCATTGATAACCGTAAGCAAAACAGTCGTGATTGATATTGCGCTTTAAATTTATTCAATAAAACCATCATTGGTTTTAATCACAACATCCAGACGTCTTCGGAATCCCTTCTAACTCTCATTGTTTAAATTGGTGAAAGCTGCCAAAATCCTTGTCTTTGGTTCATCTTAGGTGTTACAAGGGGTTTTGTTGGTCGCCCAAAATTGAGGAGTAATTTTCTTATCAGAACAATATATGTTTCTGAGCTTTCGTACCTTCGTAATCACAATTACATTCATCCAACTCTTTCTGAATCTTCTGCACTCTTCTCAGATTGACGGAGAAACACTCCGAAATGTTCGCATAGGAGCTTCCAGCGCTAATGTCAAGCAGTACATCATGCCTTTCTAACTTTAAGGTGCTCTTTTATTCACAGATGGTACCCAATTAGCCCTACTATACTGTGAAGTCAACAAAATAAAAACTTAAAATGGCGATAAATTACCCACTTATGCTTTGTACTAGCAGTATAGCCCGGCGTTGCTCGGGTGTAATGAAAGCTTTACAACTAATCCATGGTCCTGGAGCTCAGACTCTTTGGACGTTGGCACGAAAGACTAAAAAGCAATAGTTGTTTCCAGTTAAAGCGAAACCGTAGACTGAAAGAAAAATGAAAAGATGTAAGTCAAATTTTGATTTCCTGGTATCGATATCAAATAAGTTTTTCGTCGTAAACTAAATTTTGAAGGCTAAATAAGTCCTCTGAGTAAAAGGTATCATGGCTGAGACTAAGAACTACAATTATACCTACTTATAGCCAAGCCAGAAGCAAAAACTAAAATAAAAGGGCTGAAAAATACAGACATACAGGCAGATAAACAGACACAGACACAAGCATCTTGCCTAATATATATATATATATATATATATATGTAATAGATTTTCTGCACTATTGTAAAAACTGCAACCTTGAAACTTCTGAATATCGTTTCTTAAATCTTTGTCTATGAGTGTATCAAATTTGATTAAAATTGGACCACACCTTCTATAACCCGATTTGTTCGATTATCGATTTTCGATATTTACCGGTGGTACCTCGACACAAAACCTAGCTAAAAACACTCGCAGACGCTTACAGTACACCAGTGTAAATTTTCAAGAAAATCTGTTCAGCCGTTTCGGAATCTATAGGTAACCGACACACACACACACACACACACACACACACACACACAGAGACAAAGTTCCATTTATAAATAAGTTTAGATATTTCGTATTTATGTAGATGTCAACTATTCAATCGAGTCTTAGTAAGTTCGAAAGATTCGAGAAAGTAAAAATGGAATCTACTCTCGGAATTTTTTTCCATTGACATGAAGTAGAATCATCGCATTGTATCAATCGGTAGATATGCCACTAAGATCCTTAGTTCCCTTTGCTGCTCCCTCACAAATTATCCGGTCAGAATTCATCTTATGCATCCTATAAATCTATTATTAGTCAGTGTATTAAATATTGCACTCATATTTGGCTTTATATCTCGAGGTTCTCGAGAAAATCTAATAACGGGTATCAGTTTTGACCTAATATCTTATCTCTGTCTTTTCTATAAATATTTTCATGGCAGTTGTTTTTATATGCTCTCTTCCTTGATATATCGCTCGAATGATTTTCAACGTACTACTAGATTGGCAATTAGGTCTCAACGTGATATGACCGTAAGCCACATGCTCAGTCCACTATAGTTTCTCCCTTGCTTCCTTACATACGATTGCGAAAAATCACACGATTTTCTTTTTTCTCACTTGCAATCTATTCTCAATTTCTTCTTTGCTAACATGCGTGCATATTGGTCTTTTTTCTTTTATGCAGTTCGTTCTTTCTTTCTATTTTATTTCTATTTAATGCATGCTATGTTTCTTTTTGCCTTCTAAGTTTTCTTTATCTTTTGTTACTATTCATTAGTAACAAAGGATAATGTTAGTTGCGATAGGATGTGCGTTTGGGGTGCAGTGAATATCGGCTAGGCATGAAATAATCGAAGAGCCGCGTTCGAATTCCAGTTGAATTCGCTGCATTCATTTACGCTTGGGAAAGGTTAATCCGTTTCTTCTCTCTGTAGCTACTGATTTGATAGCATGGCAGATTGGGTTCCGTAGCCTTTCTTGGCAACCAATCTACCGCAGAAAGCAATGGCAACCTACTGTAGGAAAATATTCTCTCCACTCAGTCATGTTTCTTTCGAGACATGATCGCCCAAGCTTCTATCATGTACGGCACTTAACTAACTGATTATTATTTATGTGCATTTTTATTTATTTGCTCTTCTTTCTTTTCAATCTTTTTAAAATTTGTGATTCTTTATTTTTTTCATTTTTGTATTTTTATTGTGTTTTTTTTTCTCTTGCTTTCTTTTTTCTGTCTATTTTTCTCTATTCCTTTCTTGTTCAATATTTCGTTTTCGCATTCTTACTGTTCTTTCTCTTTCGTTATTTCTTGTTTGCATTTTTACTGATGGAGAACACACACACATGCCGAAACATCATAGAACGTACAATAACAATAATTTTGAGAAACTAATTTCCCTGAAAAATTTTTTTGATAAATTTTAACCGACTGTAGGACTGGCTGCTCGGTTAGTAATTGCTGAATGTTTCCTAATAATGAATCAACTAATCTCATGAATAGCTTTTTATTTATCTACTTTTTATTTTTAATTTTTTTTACATTTCTTTTTTTTACTTTTCCGTTGGTTCTATCATTGTATTCACTTTAATTTATTCTTTCTCATAAAACTTTCTGTCTTTTATTTCGGCGTTGCTTTTGTTGTTTTTCTTGATCATGTCTTTCCCCAACTTTCTACTTTCGTGCTCATTATCAGTTATTTCCCTTTGCTAAAAGCCTCACCCCTGCCCGCCATCCATTTACACAATCTCGTCAGCTAAGTGGCATTCAATGTGTTCCATGTGGATTAAGTTGTCCATGTAATTTCATATAATTTTTTTCTGATTTTGTTTCTAAGCGTTGAAATTTCTAAATAGTGCTGCCTTGCTACTTAATAGCTCTACCCATGATCCTTTTAGTGTCCTTCTCTAGAACCGCTTATCAATTCCCTCTGCGAGGAGATTTTCCAGCATTCAATGTCCTATAAGAGACCAGATATCACATAGAAATTCAACAATCTTTACTTTGTTACTATCGAAATTTTATTCGTTTCTTAGCAATTTTTTTAATAAACCCTTTACCAGTCAACTTCAGCATTTTTAATCCAGTTCAAATGCTTTTAACTTATTTTAACATCTGCACCTCTTGATGTTGGCATCTCCAGTTTTTAACTAGCGTCTTGAGCTTTTCTCGTACCAATAGCAATACTTTCTGTCTTCTTGAAAGTAATAGATAGTCCTTTGTGTAGTCTTAATTTATTCTAGGATTTGTTTAGTGCGGCCTAGTCTCATTGAAGAAGTGATTATGGAATTTTTCCCAAGGATAAAATTATTGTCCCGTTCCATTCTCACTCACTCTTTTTATAGCATTAACTTATTTCAATCCATCTCAGTTGTTTACTAAAATCTTCAACTCTTTATTTACCATCGCGAAAAATGGAAAGTTATCTATCACACCCATCGTTCTTTTCTTCCGTGGTAAGCTGATCACATCCCAGGTGAAGTTTTAGGGATAGACCTTTTCTTCATCTAGTTGTTGTAAATCATTTTCATCTAGTTGTTGTAAATCATTTTCAGCAATGAGACAAGAACGAACAACTGCTTCAAGTACATTTTATAAAGGAAGACAATCAAATCTCGGAGTTTTATCCCGGCCAG
Organism: Ascarosepion bandense; assembly: GCA_037127315.1. Classification (NCBI taxonomy): domain Eukaryota; kingdom Metazoa; phylum Mollusca; class Cephalopoda; order Sepiida; family Sepiidae; genus Ascarosepion; species Ascarosepion bandense. The sequence goes on from JBBBDQ010000335.1 coordinate 6,280,874, forward strand.
AATGTTACAGCGCTTCGCAGATCCCAGACTCTGTAATGGAACCTCCGCACCCAGTCGCCTCAACTTCCTTGTGGCGGGGAAACTCGACCAAATGAATATCGAAATGAGCTGTTCACTTAGCCGTCAATGTGTCGCACCTGATATTCCTATTCGATGCATTAATAACTTACTTTGCTTGTGAATCAGTCCCTATTCCTTACCACAAATGACATTCTTTGTAACCTAAACTGAACTATGATAGCTTGATCCTTCTTGATAAGAAAATAATCCAGCTATATACTAGAATGTTCGTTGTGGTGCAATGGATATCGATTCGGAACGAGAAATCGGGGAGACGTGTTCGAATTCCAGTTGAATTCTTTGCATTCATTTATGCGCAAATACCATTGTGAAAGGTATTAATCCGTCTCTTTCCTCCAGTTATGGGTTAAATAATAGGACAGACTGGGTTCTATAGCAACCAGTATATCGCAGTAAACAATGGCAATCTACTGCGGGATAATCTTCTGCCCAGTCAGTCATGTCTCTTTCGAGACATGATCACCCATGTATGTAGCACTTAACTGTTGTCCTAGTTAAGAATACTTCCCCGCTATCACAAGATTTAACCACACGATCAACTTTTGCCTCACATGCCATTTGCGCCGCAAATCTAGCTACATTGAGTCGGCAACTATAATGAGCAAAATACGACCAAACTGAAGATTTCAATAAATCCCAATCCCATTTCCCGCCAATTCCCGCTGTAGCATTAGTAGCAAATGGTTCTGAAAATATCTTCAATTTCTAGAAATCAGCTATCATAACCTTAAGCTTATCTAATTTAACACTAACCAGGTAGAGTCTATGATCTAAGTAAATTATAACATGGATACTTAGACAATCTAAGAGCTTGACACCGACTCTCCTAACTAGAGCTTGGATGCTGCTTTCCTCTGTCTCATTTTCCCTCTATCCGGCCTGTTAGTATCAAGTTCGCCAAGCCCTTTTTCCTCATTGCCTGTTCTAGGAACTTTAGCTGTCGCTTCCTGTTGCTCAGTATTAATTTTCTTTTCGTTTCCATCATTTCCAAAACCTCATCATTGCTCACATGCTGGACACATCATATCTGCAGGATCATTCTATAGAACCACATTTCAGTTGCTTCAAGTTTTCCCTTCATCTTTGATGATATTGTTCAGTATTCACTGTCATATTGAAGAACTGACATCACACAGCAATCCAGTACTCTCCTCTTTCTTTCTAGTGAAATTGTCCTGTTTCTTAATACTTTACTCAACTTATGGAATGCTTCCTTCGCCATGCCAATTCACCTTCGGATCTCTGTGCTGCACTTTCCGTCTTCTGTTATAACACTTCCCAGGTATTTAAATATTTGTACCTGCTTGATTTATTTTAGTATCCCTGACCTGTATTTGGCATATTGGGCTGCTTTTTTACTGACAAACATGCATTCGGTTTTCTTGCAGTTTATTTCTAGTCCATTCTTGTCACTCTCTTCAGCTGCCTTCTGTAGGTGGTTTTAAATATTTACACAGTGTGTTAGTCCATGGTTTAGATTAGTTCTACTAAAATATCAGTAAATTATCAAAATTACGGTGTATAGTTCATTAATAATCATATTGAATGGCAATTTGTTAAAGTAAAAATGAATTTTCGTTTAAACATAAAACTGCATTATAGTTAATACATTGGCTCAATAAAAGCATAATTTATTTTAAGTTAACATGATTTTTTCCTGCTTCTGATCTTTTTAAGAAAATTTAGAAGGAAAACAAAATATTTTGTTTCTATTTTTAACCTTTCTTTTATATTTTTCCGGAAGAATTTTATCTTCAGATAAAAGAATTGAAAAAAGATGTTCAAATCAGTGAGTTAAATATATTTAAAATATGTTTGCAAACAATATATATAAGCGAAAAGGTTAATTCTATTTGAAAACGATAGAGAAAAAAGGGAAACAACTCTGTTTACACTGATCGCGTTTGTTCGTCAGTAAAGGAGACTTTATAGCATTTAATACTGACCTGAATGTATCGATTGCTATAAAAAATCACACGCAGTACGAAATTAATCATTTTATTTTCTATCGCCGAGGTCAAAGGCAAAAAATATCGACATAAATTGTACAGATATTTGTTTAAAAATGTTCCGAATTATTTCTCATAAATAATTAGCAGTAAGATGTGATGCAATGATATATAATATAGAATAGTGCAATGAGTAAATTGTCGCTGTTTTGTGTTTTTAATTTTGCGTTCTTTGCTTTTGTGGCCTGCACTGTGTAGTCAGTTGGAAACTAACTGTGAAAAAGATCGCCATGACACATTTCACGCTGCCAGAAATTTGGAAACAGGTGCTGTACTACTTGGTATTCGCTCCGAAAGCTCCAATAGAAACATTTCAGCTTATTTTTGTCTCAATAAAAGGACAATGCAGATGATTTGGAAATAGCCTGATGAGTGTAATGGTGATAACGAGTGTATGGTTGCTCGGAAGACTCATTTTGATCGTTCTTATGAGAAAATAACTCACGAATTTGTTGGTGAGGCACTAAGACTCAACACGGAGGGCATTGAGGAGGTAGTGATGCCCTAGGTCAAGATGGCAACAGGACTCTACACCATGTCACACAGCAGAATAAGTCATGGCTGGTAGACAATTTCTGCGGTCACATCGCCCCTTACATCTGGCCTACTACCTCCCCATATTTTAACATCTTTGAATATTATGTGTGCTCTGTAGCTGAGCAAGAGACCAACAAAACTCCAAAAATGAACTGAAGGCAAATCTCACGGCATCATTCACAAACTTGAACAAGAAGTCTAAACAGAAGAATATTCCAAAGTCATCTGGAGGCCGTGGTTGAAGCCAATTAACTAAATTTATTCAAAATATTCTAAAAGTATTTAAAAATATTTTTGGTCAATACAGCTGTTAAAACGAGAAGTAAGCATTACTTTAATTTTTGCGTATTTTATACTAGGGGTTTTCAAACTGTGGTCCGGGGACCACAAGGGGTCAGCAAGGATAAGACAGAGGATCCTTGGATTAACTCATCACGTGAAATTCAATGTAATTTAAATTTAATTTTGATACATTTTGAATCAACATGCAGTATTAATATATTTTATTTGAACACTTATGTCTAAAGTAAGCTTAAAACCAGTTTTTACTACGTTAATGCAAAACTATAAGCTACTTTAGTAAAAACTTATGTATAAATTTCATAAGCGTTTATAGTAGAAATATAAATGGGTCCCTAAGTCAAAAAGTTTGAAAACTCTTGATTTAGACGACTCTATCTATCTATCTATCTATCTATCTATCTATCTATCTATCTATCTATCTATCTATCTATCTATCTATCAACTTATTTGATATCGATACCAGGAAATCAAAATTTGACTTACATTCATTCATTTTTCTTTCAGTCTACGGTTTCACTTTAACTGGAAACAACTATTGCTTTTTAGTCTTTCGTGCCAACGTACAAAGAGTCTGAGCTCCAGAACCATGAATTAGTTTTAAAGCTTTCATTACACCCGAGCAACGCCGGGCTATACTGCTAATATATATATATATATATATATATATATATATATATATATATATATATATATATGTGTGTGTGTGTGTGTGTGTTTAGACATGATTTTAAATAGATATTCGTATTTGTTTATACTTTGCATCTAGTCATCTGAATAATCGAGAATGTTAGAAAAAATATGCGTGTTCCAGTACCTAGAGTTATAAGAATTTCTATTTTCCAAACATGGACAGTCTATTGTGGCCGTGTTTAAAGCTGATATTACAGAGTGTTGGCTTATTCTTTTTTTTTTTTTATTAATAATGCTTTCATTATTTTTAGCCATGTTTTCCTTACCTGAGTCGGATGCTATTATATTTGTATTCTCGGCGGGTATGTTCAGGATAGAGTTTAATATTTTTTCATGTGTATTTATACGAGACCTAAAAGAGCTATGATCAGAGAGATGTAACGTGAGTTTTTCTGTTAAACATATAGTAGTATATCGAATGTAATTATTTACAAATTTGGATTGATTAGGAACACAGTTCCCTAAAAATTATATACTTTTGGAAATAACGCAGGTGAATTATTATGTACCGAGTGACGCGAACATAATATTGGAATTGTGAAATAAAGTCATAAAGCAACGAATTTATTGAAAATATAACAAAAAGAAATTTCAGAAAATATTCAAAGGTTTTAAACAAGAAATTAAATTGGCCAGTAGAAAAGTATTAATATTAGCAGCGAAAAAGAATAATATCAAGGATATTATCTAAAAACATGAAACTAGTCACACTGTCACTTTCAAGTAAACATTGAAAAGTACAAAATCTTTGTTTCCAGGAAATAGTACATAAAAACTGTTTCCTTAAAACTAATATTTAGTCATGGATGTCGACTTATTTTGGATGTTAGGGATACCAAATCATTCAGTCAGTTAAGTGTCATACATGATACAAAATTGGGCCATCATGTCTTGAAAGAAATATGACTGACTGGGCAGAAGATTACCTCACAGTAGTTTGCCATTACTTTCTGCGGTACAATGGTTGTCTACCAAGGCTATAGAACCCAATCTGTCCTGTCAGTTAACCCAAAACTGGAGGAAAGTTACGGATTAATACCTTTCCCAAGGATATTTGTGCGTAAGTGAATGCAAGAAATTCAACTGGAATTTGAACTCGGCTCCCCGATTTCTCGTTCTGAGCCAATATCCACTGCACCACAACGCACATCATAAGGCTACCAAATAGTTAGCCAAAATAATTTATCTACCATGAGTGACTCTCAAGCATTGTATAGGGTGAATGTGAGAATTATAAAAATCAAACTAAACCTGTACGTTAATTTGGCGAGCGTAGAGTTTTAATCCTTATTTGCTGTTTAGGATTCATTTTCCGCTTCCTTGAATTGTCTACTTAATCACTATATTTGTAAGGTTTCTGCCTAAAATTTTGACTATTGATTAATTTTTTCTTCAATAGGAGTAGATAGGTTTGCCTATCATCCGGTTCACACTCCTCCCCAGTCTAATGAAAAGGAGTAGAGGTTTATTTTTTGTTTCACGTTTAGGATTGGATTCCCGATTTCTTCAAACGTCTACTTTAACTTTATACTTTTAAGTTGCCAAGCCCTCTACCTCCTTTTATAAATGAGAAACTCACAGAACATTTTAAGACTGAGCAATTACTTCAAAGACATTCCGACACAACTATAAACGCTCATACATACATACATACATACATACATACATACGTTCACACATAGGTTCATGCCTACGTACTATAAACACATTCTTAGAAGGACTACTACAAACCTTTTAACAATCCTATATCAACCAAAATCCATATTCATCTAATATGTAAAATCTGAATTAATTTATACGTATATAAATTGTAGTTTCAATTTAAAATCATGATTTCTTGTTTTATGCACCTCTTATGATGGGCTATCTAACTAACGACGCCAAATCAGACTAATCTGTTTCAAGACACACACACACACACAGACACACACACACACACACACACACACACATATCACTATAAAGGATAACCCACTATAAATCCTCTAGTTATTACTAGTAGAAATCTGTAACAGTACCAACAACAATCCATTACCACGAACAACCCACCACAACCACCAACATCACCACCACCACCAACAACAACAACAACAAAGAGAAAACTAAATAAATAGATCTGAGTATAATGTTATAAAATCATCATGCGATAGACTCCAGTAACGATTTCTCTCATCAAAAATAAAAAATCAATAAACAAACAAGCGAGCACATTAGTTCGTTTATTTTTTAAATTTTTTGACCAGCTAAAAATAAAACAAACGCTAACTGACATTGAACAAACAGTAACGTAAATAAGACGTAAAATGTGTTGTTTGTACGTCTGGCCTTTGACATCTTAAAAAGATAAAGAGAATCAAAAATATCCGAATCGTTATAAAAAGTCAAGGATCAGTCGGAGGAAAAGGTTACGAGGCACATGCGAAATCGGCGGATGGTGACTGAGACCTGTGTCCCATCAAACACATCAGTCTCTCTGAGATATGAAGCAAATATCTGACTTGATTGAAAAGATGGAGATTGAATTAAATGTAGCAATAAGAAGTCTGGCAGGAAAAAAATTCGACATTAAACAAGTCAATCATTAGAAGGAACGAAGAAGAGAAAACAGAAAAACTTTCAAAATCGTAGAATATATGTGATTACAAATATAAACCTTCAGTTAACCCGGTCGGAAATATATAACGAATTCAGCTTCTAAGAAAGTAACAATAGTATATGGGTTTTATTTTATGAGTTTTGTTTCTGAAAAAAATACTGAACAAAAGTACATGACCAAAGGGCTTAAGAATACAGCATTTTTAATTTGAAGAAACATAAGAAAAAATAGAAATATTTGGAAATGGTAACGATAGAAGCAGCAATAAACTACAAAAATGAATATTAATTATATTATTTACATTGTTCGGATTGTTGTCCTCATCTTTGTTATCATATTCACGACGTTTCAGTCGTTGTAAGCAAGATCTTTTTCAGGTTATTGAAATATCGATCTGTACGTTTTATTTTGTTTACTGGGTTAGATTGTTCTAGTTCCATGATTCACACTACTTCTAAAAATCTCAGTATCAGTTATCTGCATTAAAGTCTGTTCTCTAAATGTTTATTGTACTCACAACTCTCGAACTAAAAGACACATGGCCCAGTAAATAAAAGTCAGATCCAGTGCCTTGACCAAAGAACTGTAAAATTGGCTACAAGAGTTGTGAACGAAACAAATAAGAAAGTTGTGTGTGAGGAAGATAATTGATTCTAAAACATCTGGAAGAGGCATGATTAAAAAAATAGAACAATCTGAATGAAATAAAGGTTTCAGTTGGAAATTTTGGTCACCTGTAGATGGTCGGAGTGCACAACGGCAATAACGTTATGAATGCGACAAAAAAGATGTGGGTTCGAACAATGTATTTAGTGCAAATAATTACAATACCTCATCTCAAAAATATTGACAAAAATGGATATATACAGGATGTATAAAATAAATTGGCATCATTTAAAATGTGAATACCTGAGTAAGTACATGTCTAAGGCACACAGAATTATGTTGAACAATAAAAAAAAATTATTTATCAAACTCCAAAAAAGATATTCAGAGCAGTGTAGAGTTTATAACCGATTTCACAAAGTTTCACAAATTTTCAACATGCGCAACGTGACATGATACTCGTCAAGTGGATAGTCCAGCTCCTGTCAAACCCGCTGTCACATGTCTTGCGTAACATTCTCCAGTGCTTCAGGGATTCTCTACTCAAGTTCTTCTAGACGTGTGGGAAGAATGGGAATATAGACGTCTTTTCACCTAACCCCATAGAAAAAGAATTCCCAAGGTGTCAAGTCAGGTGAACGTGATGGCCATTTCAGCTGCACATTGTCGTTATCACTGGCACGCCCGATCCCTCTTACTGGTAAATTCCCAATGAAATGAGATCGGATAATTAACTTAGTTGTCATCATTTGGAAAAAAATTGGCTATGTTATTAAATTACAAAATGATGTTAATTTTGAGGACAACTTGTAGATAAAGAAAACAGTCGGTTTATATCTATCTATCTATCTCTGTCTCTTCATATCTATCTATCTATCTATCTATCTATCTATCTATCTATCTCAGTCTCTTCATATCTATCTATCTATCTCAGTCTCTTCATATCTATCTCTCTATCTATCTATCTATCTATCTATCTATCTATCTATCTATCTCAGTCTCTTCATATCTATCTATCTATCTATCTAAGTCTCTTCATATCTATCTATCTATCTAAGTCTCTTCATATCTATCTATCTATCTATCTATCTATCTATCTATTAAGGATGGCTCGGAGAATCTGACACTTGCAGTATATATTGAAGGGAAAATAAACAAGGGAAATCAGCCGGTAACCAAACCTGACAAGCTTGTGTGAATAGACATTGAGGAGGCATGGCTTAGAAACAAATATTAATAAAGCTAGAAAAATTAGGAGGCTGGGGTTAGGGTTATGTTCATCTATGACCTGAGGGGATATAGCACATTGAAGAACATCTAGTATACGCCCATCACATATTTAATTATGCCCAAATTTACCGGATTTGAAACGTGATTTTTCCTTCAGGAAAACCAGATACACTTTGCCATTTAACCGTTTGTTATATGGGAGAATCATACACTACCAGCCATAATTATTAAGCCACCTAACTGTTTTTATACAATGATGTATTTCATATTATTTTTAGTATGAAAATAGAATCATTCTTTTGTTAATATTGCACAATAACATGCGCATCAAATGAACTTATAAATATTTAATAATTACGTATATTACAGTTTCATCAATGAAAGAAGGAAGAAAATTTAGAGTGATTCGGGCGAGTTTATCTTTGCTTCCTTGCCTTGTAAAAGTTTGCAAAATAATAATAACCTTAGAAAAATTCTATTTTCATTTGACAATAAATACTAAAAATAGTATGAAATAAACCATTTAAAAAAAAAAAAACTAGGGATTCCTAATAATTATGGCCGGTAGTGTAGATTCCTGGCTTTTCCCTGCGAAGTGAACGTAACTTACGCGGTCGTAATATAATCTCAGCATATTGTTTCTCTTTCCCGCCGATAAAATATAATACTGCCTTCAATTAGAAAATCCACAAATCAAGTGAAAGTACAAATGCCGTGAAAAGTCCGTTGCATTGAAGCTGGGACTGGCCATTTTAATGCAACTGTTCCTTCTGCACTGAGTCCTATCTTGCCCCTGGAGGGGTTGTCGAAAATGTGGATCCGGACGTGTGACATATCTTACACACTTAATATTCACTTATTGAAATGAACTACCATTATTATTTGAGAAGAATTGCGACGATGCCAAAACTAATATATTCATTCTATATTAACCTGCTCATATCCATCCACGTATAAGTGTCACGATTTACATATTTACATCTCCATCAAGAAATTGATTACATGATTTTCTATGATTAAATAAACGTGTGTTTAGAATGTTAGCATTATTATCATGAGACCCTGGTTCGAAAAGTCACATGTCGTTTTGTCAGTGAAATGACTATTATAAGAAAGAGTATATATATATATATATATATTCCTCCTTTCACGTCACGCTCGTGAAGAGAAAAACAATAGCTAGACCGCATCTGATCAGTACATTAACTTTACTACCAGTTATTAAAATTTACTACCAATTATTAAATATATTACAGCGTGTTCACTCTTTAACAGTACCATTTCATTTTATTTGTGCAATAATTATCTCGTTGAATAGTGAAGAATAAATATATCCTCTACATTATAATACAGACCGTTGTATACATATTGAAACATAATTTTTGTGGTAAGGAAGTCGAGTATTGCTTTAAATGTAATAATTTTTATATTATCAGGCATAATGAGGATAAAATTTTAAACAGAATACAAACGGTGTCGATCCAGCTCGTCAAAGATTTTAATTTGGAGAATTTATAGAAAAATGTAAGAGGTTTGAGAAATGAACTGGTCAATAGTGGGAAAGAGAAATGAGCTGCTAGAGAGGAAACACAGCAAGGCCCAGCAAACACCCTTGAAGTTTACGAAGCGAGGGACTACAAGAGCTGATTTAAACAGTTTCCCACACATTCAAATGGAAAAATGAATAAGACCAAATAATTTGTCACACCTCCTATATTTTACATTAAGTTCTTCCAAATATTAATATTATTAATCAGTTATTGGTCAGAATGAATTTAGACCAGTATACAATTGTATAAGAAAGTTCTCAGTACATATATAATACAGAGCTTTTAAATAATTGTATTTGGACGTCAGTTAATGACACAACCTCGGCTTTAACCTTCCGGTATTTTTAGGCGCTTTATATCAAGTAATACTCTAATTTTGTTTTTTCAAACGTATCTGCAAATTGTGCCAAGAGGAAATGTTAATCATAAGATTATTTCCAGAACGAGGAAGGTTAGTAAATGAAAGATCCGAAATAATGTCCGGATATAAAGACATTAGAAAATATATTTTACAATAATGCAATTTTAAAAACAAACTACTCCCTTATTCTGAAATATTAGTTATTCAGAAGTTCCAGTCGTGGGTTCTTAAAATCCCTGTTATGCGTTTAAAGTAAAAACGTTGGGGAATCAGTTGATATAAAACGCCTGAAGATATATATATATATATATATATATATATATATATTCCTTGTTCCCTGTTCCCTGTTTAGGAAGAGGTTTCCGGCTTTCTTTTTTCCAATCTTTTCACTTTCTTTTTTGTTTATTTTTTTTTCTAATTGGAGTAGATAGACTGAACTATCGCCCGGTTCAAACTCCACCCACGTCTATTGAACAGGTGTAGTGGCTCATCCCTTGTTCCCTGTATATGATGTGGTTTCCGGCTTTCTCTTTTCCAATCTATTCACTCTTTCGTAGCCCCCTGCACACCAGTGGCCTTACCGACTTGCTTGGCGTGATGTGATTAAAAAAACAATATATATATATATATATATATATATATATATATATATATATATATATATATATATATATATATATATATATATAGTCATCCGCAGACAGATCTGGTTCGCTGTATCACAGCTCATCAGTACGATTGCTTTTTACCCAGGATTAGAAACCCGACCGAATTGGCGTCAGTCGGCGATTCTACCACTGAGCTACGGGCGCTCGGTAGAAGGAGGCAGACATTTTAGCGTGTATATTATCATTATGCACGCCCAATAGCTGAGAGTGTTCTAATTCATTGCTGAATGAACGATATATATATATATATATATATATATATATATATATATATATATATATATACCTGTTTTCGCACTAAGGGGGTTCGATTATCTTTTTTTCTTATATTTTAATATAAGATTCTCAATAGTAGGCCTATCAATATATATATTATTTTGGACGGCATATAGGTATACATTATTTGCCGACGTTTTGGACTGCACTGGTACACTCGTTTCATAATATCTAAATTGGAAACATTCACAGAATGTGTCGTCGTTGGTAAACATTTGATCATCAAGACATATCTTCATCAACGTCTTTTGTGTGAAAATGGTTTGAGAGATATTTGTACGAAGTCACAAGTCATCGTGATCGAATTTTTTCAAATTGTTTATCACGCCAAATTAACCCCCATCTCTCTCTCTCTCTCTCTCACTCTCTCTCTCTCTCTCTTTCGGCAATTGTAACTCGGGTTAATTTCGCTGAAAGCTACAGATATAACTACAACTATAGCTGAGACACCTAGCAGGTAGGCATACCTGCATATGAGCAGCCAGTCATACAAAAAACGAGCAGGTAAGAAAATACTTAAACATTTTAACATGATTCGTAATTTCTTAAAATGCAGTAATACGGGGTTATTTTTAAATTTTTAAATTTTTGCATCAGTTTTGTTTACATTGAATTTGTGAAAGTAATGGGTAAACCTCAGCGATTTTGTTCATATGTTTAACTAGCTGTATAGCCAAGCGTTACTCGGATTTTTTTAGTGGTTATGTTGAAATGGTAAGTCCACGTGCTTATTCAAAAAGCTCCAGGCTGCCGGAATGCGTAATTTAAAAAAATTCGAAGTAAGTATTGTTTATTTATTATTTTTTTTAAAACTGAATTCATGCTTGGTCAATTTTGCCAATAAACGGGAATGATGTATGTACAATTGGAAGAACGGGGGAGGGCGTTACTGGAGCCTTGTAATGTGATGCGATGACTTTGCGACACAGAAGTGGATGCATTGTCCCTGCAACGTCGAGTGGAGGGAAGCTGGCATCTTGTAGCAAACGTAAAAATGTTATCGCATAAGACAAGCTAGAAGTTACAAAAAAGACTCGATTTTTATTGGAATACAAATAAGTGTTTTGGAAAATTAAACGATCGCGAAAAGCTATATTTTTCATTAATTTTTACCGCACCCTGTGAGTCAATTGGAATTCCTGTTCACATATCAAGGCATCAGACCTTGATCTACCAGTGACTCGATTTTGGTTGAGTTTGAGTCAAGAGTTTTGAAAAAAATGCATAAAAGTGCGCAAAAGACCACCCGAAATTATGTTTGTTGTTGATTCTTGATAAACCGTGTACATTGATTAAAAAAATGCAAAGATTCAGACCTTGATCTACAAGTTACCTGATTTCGGCTGAATTCGCATAAGGCGTCTTGGAGAAGAGTTCGTAAATTCTAAAAGTTTCGGTGATTTCTGCCGTACCCTGTCAATCGATTCGAAAAAATGTTTTCATGAAAGGTCTGTCATGATTGACAAGTGACCCAATTTTGGTAGAAATCAGACCAAAGGTTTCCGATGAGTAAGAATGGAGACACGAAAACACACACATACATACATATTCCTTTATATATATTTACGCTCTCACACCCTGATTGAGCACTCTGGAAGAGTGGGAGACATTGTAAACAGTAGCTACTCCGGCATATACGCATCGCTCATTCGATAATGAATTAGAGCATTCTAGCTGTTGGGCGTGTTTATACTGTTTATACGCACTAAAATGCCTGCCTTCTACCGGACGCTCGTGGCCTAGGGGTAGAATCGCCGGCTGACGCCGATTCGGTCGGGTTTCAATCCTGGGTTAAGAAGCGATCGGAGTCTAAGCCGTACTGATGAGCTGTGATACAGCAAAACAGACCTGTCTACGGATGACTATATATATACTATTAAAATATTATCGGAATGTAACTAAATATTAAAAGTAAGAGCTTTCTATATATTTTTAATGAACACTTAAATTACGTTCATATTTCCAGAAATAAACAAAACAATCACCATATAATATAAACGAGAGGGCCAAACAGCCAAAAAAAAAAGAAGAAAACACTAATAACGAAGTTAAATATGATAAATTTATAAACTTTTTTCGTCAGTGTTATTTATTTAATTATTCTGTTGCATTTAAACGAGACTTTTAACATGTGATTTTCTGTGTGTGTGTGTGTGTGTGTGTGTGTGTGTGTGTGTAACTTCAGATTGAGTATATCTGTAAAATGAAAATATAAATAAAGGTAAAAAAATTTTCCTTTTCTGTTCATATTATATATATATATATATATATATATATATATATATATATATATATATATATATATATATATTGTAATTCGGCTCACATGAGCCATCTTCAGAGATGTTACAGGGACATTAACATAAAGACATCCACCATCAAATATGATATTAACTTGTGTTGACATGAAACATTGCTATGCGACGATAAGAGTCACACAATATGAGACGCAGTTTGTAAATTTGTAATGCAGTTCTATAACGTCACACCACTTGAGAGACCGAAATGTTAACAGAACCATATGTCTAAATACAATGTAATGGGTTGTGACAAGACTGAAATGCGATTTTATTAAGGGAAGCTTGCTTGATTTAATGTAGATGGCTTCCAATATTTTATTTATTTTACAATAAAACTCTCTACATAAGTATCGAGCACTCTTTATAAAAGTAAATGCATGAATAGCAGATTAAAAACCTACGAGTAACCACAACTTTATTACAATATATATATATATATATATATATATATATATATATAGTCATCCGCAGACAGATCTATATATTAGTACCAGGGATACAAGCTTTTTATTGACAGTGATTTTTGCCTTCGTTATATAATTAAATATGTACCTTTCATTCAGAATGAAAAACAAATCTTTGTGCCCGAATGAAAGTTTTCTACTTTTGTGTGGATTCTACATCTTGCCTCCGTGTTTGCGAGTAGCTTTTTATCTCTGCCTTTTGTATATAGATATGACAATATATATATATATATATATATATATATATATATATATATATACCGACGTTGCTTTGTCTTCCGTCATTTTTCTAGTTTATTGTAGAATCAAAACTTTCCCTAAATTAGTCAGCCTTCGGAAATAACAATCCTCCTTGTCAAATTGAAATAACTTATTATCGTGTTTTAATAATTTCTAAACTTCCCCGATATTTCAAATAGAAGTTATGTAAAAATAGATGTATTGCCTGTAATATTTAATCATGAACAAACTAGAATCCAATTAGCTACTAACGGTTGATGGTTTGTGCTTCTTACTGATCAGGCTTATCGCCGACTAATTTGATAAGGAAATGTGTTTTCTTTTTCCATTAAATGCCATTCGCAAACCACCGAAAGATATGGAGGGTGTTGTCCGGTGTTTAAGGATACTTTATGTAAGTACAAGTTATCAAAGGTTTAATGCGTGCTTTATCTAAGATACCGCCTTGAACGCATTTCTTAGTAGATACAGGGAGTCACTTGCTATTTAGAATGTTTAAGACAGTGGCCTCATTGAATGAAGAGGTAGTGGGAGCTGTGACCATGTATGCTGACAATGGAGTGAAAGGTAAGGGGATTGAACTTGGTGGTTGAATGGGGAGAAATAAAAATAAAGTTGAGAACTTCTTAAGAGTTGAATGTGAAGTAAGAGAAATACAGTAAAGATGAAAAGCAAGTTTATTTTTTTCAATATGTAATGGAATGAGATGGGTAAAGATGAAGAGAGGAAAAAGAAAATTATTAAGTACTAAAGTAGAAATTAGGAAGAGAAATGTAATTAAATAGGTAACTCCACTTTTTCGGCAGAAATTTTCGATACCTAAGTTTAAAATGAAATTTTTAAAATGAAAAAAACACATTCTTGAAGATTTCATTTTAGATTTAATCAAAAAGTTAATGATTAAATTTATTATCTCCATTAAGCAAAAAATTCTAGTGTAATTTTAGGTAGAAATTATACAGATTGAAGTATCACATTTAATTTCGATTTCTTAAAATGTTCTTAAAAGCGGCCATTTTCTTAATTTTAAGAAATTTGTAAACAAACAAAAATTCATCGATTTAAAAAAAAATATTTCAAAAGATTTCTGACACGTTATTTTTGTAAAATTAGAAAATTGAAAGTTAAATTAATCTGATTTGAAAGAAATATTACTTACTTATAGTATAAAAAAGTAATATACACCGATTATGAACGATTAGTCGAGTTCATCACATCGAACGTTTGATAGACTGTTGAATGACGAAGCGATGACAGCTACTATAGATGACCATAAATGACAATTTTCATAAATCTAAGTGAAGGGACAAAACTTTTAGATTACGTAATATTTTTATAATGATAGCAATTTCAGTCTGCCATGCATAAAAATAAGGAACGTGTTAAGTAAAAAATACAAAATGAAAAATTGTTTTAAAAAAAGAATAGCGATACTACGTTTGATAACTTTTCCAAAATACTCCAATACAGAATTTTACACGATTTGAAACTATTATAAATTAATATAATTAAAATGTAAAAAAATAGAAAAATGAAAAATTCTTGTAAAAATTCATTATTCATCAGAAAAAAATTATTTCTTCAGACAATAATGTCATAATATTAATTATTTACAAAAGCAATTAAAAGCTTTTCTAATTAAGTGTTGTCATATTTTTATTGGATTCACTTTTTCAAATCAGATCAGATTTTCAGTTAAATAGCGCAAATTTGAAAAAAAAAGTAGGTGATTTACAATCTCCAATGACTCCTACTTTTAACAAAAAAATTACAATAAATAAGAATGTTCTGTGCAAAATCTGTGGGAGTAACACAGTTAAAAAAAAATTACCAAAATTTTCTGTCAAAAATAGTCTAATTCATTTGTGAATAAATACTGAAAATGTAATTAAAATCGGACAATTATTTGATTTTTACAAGAATTTCCAAATAAATGTCTTTTCAACGGAAAACAAGCGCAAAGTCAATATTAAAAGTTAACCACGGCGATGACGCAAAGCAAGATTTTAACCAGAATTTCGAACGTGTTAGAAAAGATTAAAAAAATTCAGAAAATAATGAAAAAATACTTTGATCTTTCATCTTAATAATAACAAGAACATTTTGACGGTAAAACATTTTCGTTAAGTTTGTGGCCTGTTCATTACGCTATGCATTTTTTCCGCAAAAATAAGAGATAGTAAAAGAACAAGATATGAATAAAATAAAGAGAAACAGATTGCAAAAAGAGAAGGAAGAAAAAAAAGATCAGGAACAGAATTGGTATGAAAATAAAAATTAAACGAATTTATTAAAAAAAGAGAATGGCAGAAAAAATAATCATAAGAGAAAACGAAAGAAAGAGATGCTAAAAATATAATAAAATATGGCGACCCAAATAACGAGCAAGATTTTTTTATAAAAACGTTTGGTAAAAAAAAAAATAATAGGATTACTGAGATAAATATGTAACAAAACGAATTAAGAAGAAAAAGAAAGAAAGACCCTGAAATAAGAATGTGCGAAATTAAATGAAGATTTTAAGAATACCAAATCAATGTACTAAGAAAATAAACCCAGGAAAAATTTAAGGCAGAAAGATAAAAAAAAAGAAGGTTGGAAACATTGCTATTGTAAAAAGAATGAAAGAAAACTAATAAATCTAAACTTATTTATAAATGGGACTTTGTCTGTCTGTGTGTGTCTCTGTGTGTGTGGATGTCCGTTACCAATAGAATCCGAAACGGCTGAACCGATTTTCTTGAAACTTTACACAGTTGCACTATAAGAGTCTGCGAGTGTTCTTAGCTAGGTCTTGTGTCGAGGTACCCCCGATAAATATCGAAAATCGATAATCGAAAAAATAGGGTTATAGAAGGAGTAGTCCGATTTTAATAAAATTTGATACACTCATAGACAGAGACATAAGAAACGTTATTCAGAAATTTCAAGATTGCAGTTCTTACAATAGTGCAGAAAATCGATAATAAAATGCAAGATGTTTGTGTGTGTGTGTCTGTTTATCTACTGTATGTCTTTATTTCTTTCAGCCCCTCTATTTTAGTTTTTGCTTCGGGTTTGGCTCTAAGTAGGTATAATTGTAGTTCTTAGTCTCAGCCATGATACCATTTACTCAGAGGACTTATTTAGCCTTCAAAATTCAGTTTACGATAAAAAAATGTTTTTCATATCGATACCAGGAAATCAAAATTTGACTTAAATCCATTCATTTTTCTTTCAGTCTACAGTTTCGCTTTAACTGGAAATAACTATTGCATTTTAGTCTATCGTGCCAACATCCAAAGAGTCTGAGCTCCAGGACCATGGATTAGTTTTAAAGCTTTCATTACACCCGAGCAACGCCGGGCTATACTGCTAGTATTTAAAATAGCAGAGAAATTGGAGTATGTGAAAAAGAAAGATGCATTTGATTAAAAACGATAAGCTACAATGTGTGAAATAAAAAGAAACACACATATGAAAAAGCCGAAATAATGAAATATGGTAAATAAAAGGAAATAAAATAATATTTAATGTATTAAAAATCTAAGAAATTGAAATATATGAAATAGAAAAAAAGAAAAAAATTGATATAGTAAAAAAAACGAGAAACTGCATTTGGTAAAATAGACAGAACGTGTATTTGGTATTTGAAAAAACGGGAAAATGCAATATTGAAAATAGAAGAACAGAAAACACTTTGGATATGTTAAAATATAGAAACTGCATGAGATGAAATAGAAAAAACACATTTGATAATTTCAAAACCGATAAAATGAAATATGTGAAAAAGAAATAAAAATAGCAATACACATTTCTTTTATTGAAACCCGAGAAACTGCAATATGTGAAAGAGAAAGAAAGAAAAATAATTTTGATAAATTGAAAAACGGAAACACTGCAATGGATTAAATATAAAGAAAGAAAAACATATATGATATATTAAAAAACCGAGAAACATCTATGTGGGGAAATAGAAAGAACGAAAGAAAAACTCACTAGATTTATTAAAAACTATAAAGTGAAATATGCAAAATAGAAAGGAGTTTTTGTGTAATTATATGACAATGGGTGAAACATGGATCCACCACTTCACTCCGGAATAAAATCGGCAGTCAGCTTAGTAGACAGCAACAGGTGAATGCCGTCCAAATCGACCAAAGACACAAACATCCACAGGCAAAGATTTGGCCTCCCTATTTTGGGATGCGCAATGTATTTTTTTCATCGATTACCTTGAGAAAGAAAGAACTATTAATAGCGAATATTATATTGCATTATTGGTGCGTTTGAAGGAAGAAATTGTCCAAAAAACTGTCAAAATGAAGAAGAAAAAGGGATCTTTCACCAAGACAAAGCACCGCGTCATAAACCGATCGCAAGGATGACAAGACTACCCGAATTGCACTTCGAATTGATTACGCATCCACCCTATTCTCCAGATCTAGCTGCCAACGATTACTGGCTGCTTGCAGGCCGCAAATGAAGACGCCATATAAATAGATTTGTCTCTAATAAAGAAATGATATCGGAAACTGTGGTTCATCTAGAGGCCAAAGTCAAATCGTTTTACCAAAAATGAATCGAATTCTTAAAGAATTGTTGAAATCAGTGTATCACTCTAGAACGAGACTGTGCTGATGAATAAAGTCGTATTTTGCCCAAAAGTTGTTGTTTTATTAGTTAGGCCCTGGATTTATTGTGTGATGTGTTACAAACCGACAAATTGCGCTATCTGACAGAGAAAAAAAAAAGAAAAATATATTTGATACATTAAAAATCAGAGACACTGCAGTATATGAAACAGAAATAAAGAAAAACATAAATGACATATTAAAAATCTGAGGATCTGCAATATATAAAATTGAAAGAAAGAAAGAAAGAAAGAAAGAAAGTTTATTTGGGATAGAAAAGATGAGAAACTGCAATATGTGAAACAGTATTTGTCTATATTTCTGACTTGAGGTAGTATTTACAGTGTTTACATTATTCAGACTATTATCCTCATCTTTTTAACATTTGTACGACGTTTCGGCCGTTTTACGCTCTGGTGTTCTTCAAGTGATAGAAATTTAGAACCGATCCCTTTATTACAATCACTGGGTATATCTTCATTACTTGCGTAATGGGAACAAGTAATACGGAGTGCCAGAGAAAATCATTAGTGTCAAAAATTGCAATATGAGCTCTGGTAAATATATACTAGAGAAACCCATTTAAATTAGAATTACTAGAGAAAACCACTAACATCAAAAAATTGCAATATGAAATCTGTTAAAAAAGCGTTACTGGACATTAGGTTTATGAGTCACTGGACATTAGGTATATAAGTCACAAAAATTTTGTTGTTCTTGTCCTTAAATGGATATAGACGTTGGTTATTTTCTGTGACTTGACGCAAAGAGTTGAGAGTTCAATGCCAAGCTATAGCAGTGGTGAACAAGTAACTTACAGGGTTTGAGGGAGATAACTCATGACTTCCAATCGAAGCATTACTACGCAAGTAATGAAGATAAACCCCAGTGATTGTAATAAAGGGTTTGGTTTGAAATTCTTAGCACCTGAAGATGGCGGCAGCGTACAACGGCCGAAACGTCGTACAAATGGCAACAAAGATGAGGACAATAGTCCGAATAATGTAAATACTGTGAAACGGTAAGAAAGAAAAATTTATTTTATTTAAAAAACCGAAAACTTGCAATACACAAAACAGAAATAAAGAAAAACACATTTGACATATTAAAACACGAGAAACTGCAATATGTAAAATTGAGAGAAAAAAGAATGTTAGCAAAATGCATTTGACATATTAAAGAACGAGAAAATGCAATTTTTGGAATTGTTAGAAAAAAAGAATGATAGTAAAACTCATTTGATATGTTAAAAAAAGAGAAACTGCAATATGTGAAAGTGACAGTAAGAAAAACATATTTGATAAATTGCAGCGACAAACTGCTATATATGGAATAGAAAGAATGAAAAACATATTTTATATATATATATATATATATATATATATATATATATAAAGAAACTGCAATATGTGTAATTGAAAGTAAGAAAGAATGTTTGCAAAACTCATTTGATACATTTAAAAAATCGAGAACTTGCAATATGTGAAATAGAAAAAACACTTATTTTATACATTAAAAATTCAAGAAAATAGAAGATGTAAAATTGAAATATTTGTTTACAGCAGAGTGAACAAATGTTTGGTGAGGTTTGCCACCAAAGGCAATTAACCAAAAACTGAGAAAAAACATATCACGCTGAATTAGAACAATCTACCCACGTGGACTAAATAAAGTGTTTTTTTTTTAATCATCTCACCCCAAGCAAGGCATTCCACTGCCACTATTGCGCATGGGGCTACATAGGGGAAGGTAAAGAGAAGGAGTGGTTAGACATAGGGAATGTCAGGAGGAATGTGACAGATGAGTAAGGATAGCGAGGATGAAGGTTGGGAAGAGTGCTTGATAGAATGAGAGCAGGTTAGTGTGTTAGGAGGTGTCTATTGACCGTACATTTAAACTCCTGGAGATTGTAGCCGTCGGGGAAGCAATCGTTTGGAAGAGAATTCCACAGTCGGGAAGTGCGAGGAAAGAAACTGTTGGAGTAGAAGTTACGGCTGCATTTTATCGGTTTCACTCTAAAAGGGTGGGATCTAGTTGCTAATCTACTATCTCGTTCAAATTCGTATTTAGGGGGCACTAGTGATCTAAGTTCATCGGAGCAGAAGCCGTGAAAGTATTTATAGAAGAGACACAGGGAAGCCACGTCGCGCCGGTGGGAAAGAGACTGCAGGCGGTCTGCCAAGTCGGTTTCTATCACATTACAGACCCTCCTCTGAACCAGATATGGCAGCAGTATTCAATGCACGGGCGGATGGTAGATTTATAAATATTAAGCATAGATTTAGACGGAAAAAACTTCCGGGCCCTACACAGAGAACCGACTTTCATAGCAGCGGATTTAGCAATGGATTCGATATAGTCATTCCATTTGAGGTCCGCTGAAAGTGTGAGCCCAAGGAGGCGTAGTGTTTTTAGTGGATTGGAGGTCTTTTTCACTCTCGGCTGCGAGGTTAGCTTTGACGCCTACACCAGATTTTTGTATGAGACTAGAGTAAACTGTGGTGTCATCGGCGTACAAACCTATTTGGGCTCTTATGGAATCAGGGATATCATTAATGTATATCAGGCAGAGTGTAGGACCTAAGATGGAGCCTTGGGGGACACCTGCATTTGTATGGTAGTTCTGAGAGGCATGTCCGTTTAATACCACCTTCATTGTGCGGTTAGAGAGGAATGACTGGATTAGTTCAAACAAATGTCCAGTTATACCATAGCTCCGCAGTTTACATAGAAGGCCAGCATGCCAAACTCTGTCGAACGCCTTAGATATATCCAATGCAACGGTTCGGGCTTCGCCATTCCTATCGAGTGCCTGGTATATGTACTCGGTGATGGTCGTTAGCATATCAGCAGTAGACCTGGTGAAGCGGAAACTATATTGCTTGTCCGAGAGGAGCCTGTGTGCTGTGAGATGCTGAACCACCTCGGCGTTGATAATGGCTTCAAACACTTTGCCAAAGATCGGAAGAAGGGTTCTCCATTGTTTTTAAATATAGGAACTACAGATGAAGATTTCCAACAGACAGGAAAGCAGTAAGCAGATAGGCAGAGGTTGTAGAGCTTAGAAAGGACAGAGGAGAGTTCAGGGGCACATTTCTTTAAGACTATTGTTGGGATTCCGTCACCACCGCTCGCTTTGTGAGGGTCAAGTTTTAAGATTATCTTAGAGACAAGCGAAGGTGTAATGTGGACATCATTCAGTCGTCCCACGGTTCTAGGTGAGAAGTCGGGTGTAAAAACTCCATATGAGTCCAGACTCGAATTGTTCGAGAATCTGCGGGCAAAGCATTCAGCCTTGTCTGCTGGGGAGGTGAGGACCTCAAATTTGTTGATTAGCGGGGGTATTGTGGACTTGCTCTTGTTAAGTACTCTTTTACAGTCGCTAGTAGTCTTTAGAGCCGAATTTAGAGCATGCTATGCGTTGCTTCATTCTGGCAGCAAACAACATCTTAGCTTCGTTAAGTATCCTTTTACACTTATTACGAGCTGAAGTGAAAAGGCGCCTGTTTTGGTCCGACGAGTAGTTACGATAGAGTCGGAAGAAATGATTCCGGTGGGCAATGGCAGCCGAGCAAGCGGGTGAGAATCATGGAGACGAATGAGATTTAAGCTGGAATTTCCTAGCAGGGATGAAGGCATCGATGCCAGCCTTAACCCAGGAGGAGACCTCGGATGCACATTCTTCGATGGGAAGACTAAAGACGTTGTTCCAAGGGATGTCACAGAGGAAGTCTCGGATCGAATCCCAGTCTGCTCTTTGATAGCAGTAGATGCTGCTGTTGGGGGCGGCTGTGAACTGCCTTCCTTTGTGTTCTGTGTTTCTGCTGCAACTGTCTTTGGATGTACCACGTGTCTGCTATATATACATCCCGTAAATAAGCGGGAAAACAAGATTATCACGTGATTGTCGCGTGCGTATATGTACAACTGGCAGTATAGCTCGGCGTTGCTCAGTTGTACTGAAAGCTTTAAAACTAATCCATGGTCCTGGAGCTCAGACTCTTTGGATGTTGGCACGAAAAACTAAAAACAATAGTTGTTTCCAGTTAAAGCGAAACCGTAGACTGAAAGAAAAATGAATGGATGTAAGTCAAATTTTGATTTCCTGGTATCGATATCAAAAAAACTTTTTCGTCGTAAACTGAATTTTGAAGGCTAAATAAGACCTCTGAGTAAATGGTATTATGGCTGAGACTAAGAACTACAATTATACCTACTTAGAGCCAAACCCGAAGCAAAAACTAAAATAAAAGGGCTGAAAAAATACAGACATACAGGTAGATAAACAGACACACACACACAAACATCTTGCCTTTTATATATATATATATATTATCGATTTTCTGCTCTATTTTAAGACCTGCAACCTTGAAATTTCTGAATATCGTTTCTTATGTCTTTGTCTACGAGCGTATCAAATTTGATTAAAATTGGACCATTCCTTCAACTCGATGTTTTCGATTATAGATTTTTGATATTTATCGCGAATACCTCGACACAAAACCTAGCTAACACCACTCGCAGACGCTTATAGTACAACTGTGTAAATTTTCAAGAAAATCGGTTCAGCCGTTTCGGAGTCTATACACACAGTGACACACACGCTCAGACAAAGTTCCATTTATAAATAAGTTTAGATAGATGAGTGACCGTAGCTCTGTGGAAATACACGTGATCATAAAACCAGAGTTACATAAAAAGGCCATTGAAACCAAGAACTGGTGAATTGGATTAAAAAGAAGAAAGAAGACTCCTATCGCCCTTTCCCTGGCCGTTTGATTTTGATAGCCTTTTGCAATTGGCTCAGCAATTAGGCATAGTACACTTCGTTGTGGTACAGTGGATTTCGGCTCGGAACGAGAAACCAGGGAGCCGATTTCGTATACCAGTTGAATTCATTGTTTTCACTTACGCGCAAATACCCTTGGGAAAGGTATTAATCCGTCTCTTCCTTCCAGTTATGGGTTAAATAGCAGGACAGATTGGGTTCTATAGCCTTGGTTGGCAACCAGTCTACCGCAGAAAGCAATGGCAAACTACTGCGGGATAATCTTCTGCTCAGTCAGTCATGTCTCTTTCGAGACATGATCGCTCAAGCGTGTATCACGTACGGCACTTAACTGACTGACTAAATATAATTGTTGAAAACATAATTAAGGCATCTAGTAGGCATAAAGTGGGGAATCAATTTTATATTGTTATAAAGTAATAAACTGATCACCCACTAATTACTACATAATAATATGATACATCTCTTCCCCCTCTAGGTAGGAGTCAAATAACAGGACAGATTGGGTTCTGCAGCCTTGGTTGGCAACCAGTCTACCGCAGAAAGCAATGGCAAATTACTACTTTATAATCTTCTGCCCAGTCACGTATGGCACTTAACTGACTGACTGACACTTCTCTCTAATCCAAGGAGAGGAAATGGGTTAATACCTTTCTCATGGGTATTTGCGCATAATTGAATGCAATGCATTCCGCCGAGTTCGAATTTAATAGTCGTCTCATATCTCACTATGAGAACATGATATTAACAGGTCAGATAGAGGGAAAAGGAGACAGGGGAAAGCAGCGGATAACATATTTGAAGGGCCTGAGCAGGTGGATAATAGAACAGGGGCTGTGTGGTGTAACAGGAGAAAGCGTGCTAAGAGCCACTAGAAAGCCATGATCGCCTACGTCATGAAAGGACAAGGTACATAAAAGAAGCATAAGAAGTACAGCGTAGACACTATTCGATGAGATTTTAGGAGTCTTTAACAACAAGCGTGCCATGATCGACACCACGGCATCGGTTACTACTTCTCACATAGAACCGAGAACATCGCCATTGGATTGTGGAATATTAGCAGCCTATCACCTAAACTGATGAATTATGTTTTCCGCCTTTTCAAGTACACCGTCGAATACACGTAAAGATGATCAAATAAGAATATAAATTTATCATTTTTTCTTAGTATACGTCCAGTCAATAAAATGTTTCAAAGCTACTTTAGGCAGAATTTTATTGAGTGATGTTGTAGATTTTAATGATCAGGAAATCATGATCGTGAGTCTTTTCCACAACGTAACTATTCTCGAGAAGACGCTATATAAGGGGAATACTTTAGCAATGGAGTATGAAAAGAATGATGAGGATTTGACCTTCTGTACGTCGCAGACTGAATCCTAGCTATAAATGTCTGAAATGCTGGAACAAAAGAATGTAGCCGTCTCGTCATTTATGACTGAAATAACGAGGAATTGCGAGAACAGAAGCTGCTGGAGTAGAATTTACGTTCAACTGTTATTGGTTTTACAATAAAAAGGTAAGACCTAGTTACTAATCTTGTGGATCGGGTAAATTCATACATGGGGGCACTCGTGAGATAAGTTCATTGGAGCAGAAGCCGTGAAAGTATTTGTAGAAGAGGCACAAAGAAGCCACATTGCGCTGGTGAGAAACTGACTGCATCTGAACTGCCAAGTCGGGATCGATCACATTACAGTTGGATTTTGTCAAGGACTCCTGTGAGTAGTAGAAGCAACCGACCAGATATGGCCGCAATATTCAATGCACGGGAGGATGGTAGATTTGTATATGTGCGGGATTGTTTTATTTTAGTTTCTCCGACTCGTAGCTGGAATTTTGTTTTTGTTGATGACCATATATTCAGTTTTCTTGAAGTTTATGCTTAGTCCTTTCTTCGAGCTTTCTTTATTGCTTTCTGTTAGAGTTCATGCATTTTCCTTTCCGTGTCTGCTATTAGCACCGTGTCATCTGCGTATATTACATTGTTGAGATCGTGGCCGCAAATGACGAATCTTGGCAAGGATTTTATTTCTCTCATAATTGTTTCGATGTATAAGTCGAATAGATTCATTGAGATGAAGTAATAACAAAAAGATTAACTCATTATTACTATGATTAGTTAATTAAAACAAGGAAAATAACTTTCCTCTCTCTCTATATATATATAGAGTGGTATGGTCATCCGCAAACAGATCCGTTTCACAGCTCATCAGTACGGTTAGACTCCGATTGCTTCTAACCCAGGATTGAAACCCGACCAAAGCGGCGTCAGTCGGTGATTCTACCTCTGGGCCATATGCGCATGGTAGACTTTTTAGCATGCATATTATCACTATACACGCCCAATAGCCAGAGTGCTCTAATTCATTCGTGAATGAGTGATGCGTATATATATATATATATATATATATATATATATATATATATATATATAATTTTAGCAACGATACATAAGTAACTGGGCCCTTTGTCATGTTGTAAGGATATTTTTAGTGTCCCTTACATTTTCCTTGTGCCAAATCTAAGCTACGCTTAGAAAATCACCATAGGTAGCTTTAACGACAATTGCTTATTTCCTAGAACTTGATTTTTCGAAGATTTACTCTTCTTACAGGAAAAGATTGACATAGGACAATTCTCTTCTCCCATTTTTTTCTTATAAGTTTTTATTTTTATTTTTTTTTCATCTTAGTTTAGTAAATATCAATAAACCTACATCTGCTCCTGATCATTTACATTACTTACTTTCGGACTAATATCCCCATCTTTTTTTTTTTTTTTTTTTGCTACGATGTTTCGGTTGCCTTCTTCAAGTTGTTTTTAATCTACAAACCTAGATTCTTCACGTTCCACAGCCCATGTCTAAAAATACCTGATGCCTCGAAGAGCTGCCTCAACTGCTGATGGAAGTCGGTGTTCAAACCCAGATAACACAAGAAGAAAAACATTTTCGAGCACACATAAAGAAAAATTTTGTTGACAATTTCATATCAGTTTACACAGACTTAGCATCAACTGAATATAAATCTCGGTATGAGAGAATGAGCCAATGTCTTCAGTGCAAAATATGCCACTTTTACAAGAAGGAAACTGCAAGAAATCAGTATAAACATCCCAATTACAAAGATAGAACATGTAACAATTTTATGGGAATTTACACAAAGAAACAATCAAAAACATAGACATCATGATCAAAGACCAAAAACAGAATTCCATTTCTTATTAACAAGGTAACTACTGCAGATTGTAATATATCTTTGAATATTATCGAAACGCTATCAAAATAAGAGAATCTTGAAGGAGAATTCTCAAAATTATGGAAAATGAGAACATCAGTAATTCCAGTTCTAGTTAGAACTACCGATTGATTAAAATATGTTCTGATAGTCTCATTGAAGTCTTTCCTAGTGGCCTATGCCTTAAAAAATGCAAAGACATCATTCATTTTATTTTCTCTTTAAAGGATTTGATTTCACTAATTCTTTAGGGAGAAAATACATTAAAAACTTAATAAAAACATTATTACCAACTATAAACACACGCCTAAAACATTTCTTTACAATATTATCTATCCACGAATCCATTCTTAAAGAATCTGTTTGATATGTAACTAATACAAAGAATACAGTATTAGTCATATTAATTAACCTAACCCTAATAAAAAAAAACATAATTCTTTAATGAGAAATTACGTTAAAAACTTAAAAACATTATTACCAACTAGAAAGACACGCCTAAAACATTACTTATTATCATTATTTTTCTATGAATCCATTCTTAAAGAATCTAACGTATATTTAACTAATACAAAGAATCAGTCAGTTAAGTGTCATACGTGAAACTTGAGCGAGCATGTCTCGAAAGAGACATGACTGACTGGGTAAAAGATTATCCCGCAGTAGGTTGCCATTGCGCTCTGCGGTAGACAGGTTGCCAACCAAGGTTATAGAACCTGTTCTGTCCTGTTATTTAACCCATAATTGGAAGGAAGAGACAGATTAATACCTTTCCCAAGGGTATTTGTGCGCAAGTGAATGCAATGAATTCAAATGAAATTCGAACTTGGCTCCCCGATTTCTCGTTCCGAGCCGATATCCACAGCACCACAACGCACATCCTAATATAAAGAATACATGATTTCAAAACTTATCCGTATATTCGAATCTTGTGACGCCCCACTGCGCTAACCTAGGCACACAAATATGAAAACATCAGAACTCTCACTAGAGAGACACAAATACGTAATTACAAATAAATATTACCATTCGATGTTCACTTAGACATACAAAAATATTCACAAACTTACATACATATAGAATTATCTACTTTTTTAATACACGAAAAATGTAACTGACCAATGAGAATTCATCTAAACAAATTTGAAAAATACAAGAGTTTCTGTCTTTTTGTCCGTTTTCTCTCAATCTCTGGACGAAGACTTTAATAAAAGTTAAACATGTTAGATCTATTTCTTATTTGTTCTGTATATATATATATATATATATATTGGTGTGTGTGTGTGTGCGTGTGTGTGTTCCTTAACGTGGGCGCATAATCCATATATTACAAAAATTAAAGGTTTTTTTTTGTGGTGGAAAACACAACATGGCGCGATATGTTACTGACCCACGTAACTCAATTATCCAGCATATCATTGACAATCATATATTGATTTCCTGGGTAACAGGAAATCATTTGTGTGTTTCTCTTATTGTATTGAACAGAAAAGCGATGATTATTTTCGACAAAGTTTTGGAAGCGATAGAAAATGGAATTCAACAAAATAGGAATTGATTAATCTTGTTACTTTTTGGAAAAAGAATGAATGGTTGAGTAATCATGACAAACGGTTTTGGAAAGTGATGAGAATAAAAAGGCGTGCAAGAGTTGCAAGCAAATTCTAAAACAAGACTTTCAGGAGAAGTGAATTTGAAGAACAAGTCGAGAAGAAAGAAGAAGAGGAAAAAGAGAAGGGGAAAGAGAATGAGAAGGGAGAAGAGAAGAAGGAGGACGAGTGGAAGAAGCAGAAGACTGATTAGGAGGGAAAATTGAAGGGGGAAGAAAAGAAAAATTAAAAGAAGAAGAAGGAGAAGAAGAAGAAAACGCACACAAAAAAAATGAAAAACTGGAGCAAGAACAATAAGAAGGAAAATGGCGAAAAATAATGGGGAGTACAAGGAAGAAATATAAGTGATAGAAAAATGCAAAAATATAGAAATGGAAGAAAATATAGAAATGAAAGAAAATATAGAAATGAAAGAAAAATGGCAAAATGTGGTTAAAACAAGAGAAGAGGAAAATTAGAATATGATTTTGGAGTTGAATTAGAAGGCAAGAAAAAGAAAGAGTAAAAAGTAAGAGTGAGACGTGAATAGAAAGCGAAATGTAGAACAGAAATAAGAATTTAAATGAAGAGGCATAGAATGTTAGTGTTGGAGAGAAAAAATAAACTCAGTGAAAGAACAATTAAAGGAAAATGAAGAAAAACGAATCGAGAAAGAAATCGAGAAACGAAAATACAGAACATTATGAGGGGAATATTTAAAAAATACAGAAAAAAAATCAATATAAAAATGTGTTTCTAAAGGAGGAGAATTCGAAGGAATATGTTAGCAGCAGTAAAATAACATAAAGCAAACGAACAGTAGGAGAAATAAGAAACTAATTTCGCTCTCAAAATATATGACAAAGTCCAAAGATGGTAACAAAAGCGACAATAGATTTCTTTTAATTGTTTCACGCCATGCAAGGTGGTACCGCCACTGATGCGCAGGGGGCTACATGAAAGAAAAAAATTAGATAGGAGGAGAGTAAAGAGAAAGACGAACCAGTTACAGGGGATGTCATAGAAAAGAGAAAGAAAAAGATGGCAATACATGTGTGATGACAGTTACAAAGGAAGAGAGAAAGGAAAATATATACAGGATGATGTAGAAAGAACTGGAGTCAAGTGGTTAAGAGATGGGTATTGACATTTCATTTAAATTCCTGGAGGTTGCAGCCGTCAGGAAAGCAATAATATTGAAGAGAGTTCCACAGGCAGGAAGTGCAAGAAAAGAAGCTGATGGAATAATATTGTCGTCTGCATTTGGTTGATCTAACTGTGAATGTGTGGGACCCAGTTGCCATCCTGGTTGCACGAGTAAGCTCATGTGGCAGGGGCACTAGTGACTTAAGTTTGTCGGATCAGAAGCCATGAAAATATCTATAGAACAGGCAGGGAGAATCCACATCCTTTCGGTGATCAAGCGGCTGGAGTCGAGCCGCCAAGTCAGTACCTATCACATTACTGATTTTTCACAACATGACATCTGTTGTGTTTGAGTTAACCTAGCCATTAATCGGTTTTCGAATCTGAGCGAAATGCAAGATCTTTAAATACTGAATTTCAAAGTTAGTAGACATTACTTATTCGAAGAGTTTTCCGGGTGTTTTTATCTTCATTTAATTGAATTTGTGATTGTGTAAATCTAAGCTCATTTATGTAAATAAGAAAAGAGTAACAAAAGAAAAATAGCACGAATCGATAATTTTTGTAGAAAGATTCGGAAAACAAACATTACAAATGCTACTAAGGAGAAAAACTTGCAGTAAAATGAAAAAAAATGTTTTGGAATTTGAGAAAAAACTGGGAGAAAAACCACTGAAAACATGCTTAAGGGAATAATAATAATAATAATAATAATAATAATAAGAAGAAGAAGAAGAAGAAGAAGAAGAAGAAGAAGAACAAGAACAAGAACAAGAACAAGAACAAGAAGAACAAAAAGAAGATGAAGAGTAGCAAAAAATGGTGGGAAAAGAGAGTAGGAAACACAGCTGAATAGAAATATAAGAATAATAAGTATAAAAGGGAGGAGGATTTAAATTAAAGATGGCAATGATAGCCTAAATAAAGAAAAGGTGGATGAAGAAGAGGAGAATAATAAAAGGGAACAATAACATTTTGAAGGGATAAATCGTGATAACAGTTAAACAACAATGCAAAAGCATCTTTTACAACAAAAATCTAAGCAAATAATTTTGCGTAAAGAGGGAAAAGACGATGAAGTTGGAAATAAGGAAAAATTAGACACGAAAACTCTAAAAGAAAGAAAGGTTCCATCGATAGGCAAAAAAATGAAAAGTATAAAAAAAGTTATTTTTTCATGAAAAATGAGCATAAAGTGCATGTTGAAATGTAGAAAAAAAACAGTACGAGGAAAAAAAAACAAAATAAAAAAAGTGTAGATAAACAATGATGCTGACTGTGCTGATTAGAGATTTCATATGGCGAGCACTAAAACTATCTTGATTAATATTATGATAAAGCGAGAAATTAGTATTCAAAGAAATGAACATTAATAAACGCTAGTGGGAAGTTGGAAATAAAATGAAGAGATATGATGGGTTGTAATGATGAATAGGCAAAAATAGAAGAAGAAAAAAAGACGAAAAATACAAGAGAAAACTGCGCGCTGAGTAATGAATTAACTGCCTATAAGTCTGGACATATCGGCGTTACACGAACAAGCAAAAAACACATTGCCCGTAATTCTAAAAGAATTCCATAACCTCGAAAACGAAACGACAGGAAACAAAGTCTAAATTGCTACAATGTGAATCTTCGGAATACATTTGTTAAAGTTTATTTTTTAGTGAAAGCTAAAGGCAATGTTGAGTTTGTAATTAAGGCATTTCAGTTAAAACAATTTTCTTTATAAATTTATAAATATATTTAATGCACAAAATTTCTATACAAATGTTTTCGTTTTATTTTCGCCTTGGTATTTTCAAACGTTTAGTTTCGAAATTAATCACCTAAATGCAAACAGATCCTGGTTTACGATAATCTTAGGATCTGAAAATGAGATAAGCAGATGATATATCCAAAATCAAATGGATATTTGAACGTATTGAATAGCGATATGGACTAGAGTTGTCGTTCTTTGATGTTTTCAATTTTAAAGCACACAAGTAAAATAAACAAAAACTGGTTACAATAATTATTTTAATAGAAAGACACTTGTTACAAAAACAAGTCACTAATGAAGCATACGTTTCAAAAAAGTGATTTCTAAACGACCGAGTTGGAAAAAAGAACATATAAATTTTATATGTAAACATTTGTTTAAAAATAAAGATTCGTTACCTTTCATCAGTTGTTGGTATATAATTATTTTTTCATTATATAAAAGAATTTTGTGTTTGAAATTTGTATTAAAACCCCCAAAAATAAGAAAAAAAGAAAACAACTGAAAAATGTCAGTGCAATAAAGAATAATTTTGAAAGTTTAGAAAAATTCAAATAATCTATAATAAAAAAACTAATCAAACATTTAGTATATATTCATATATTACTGACGGAAATTATAAATCTAATGAACGAAAAATGATGGTGATATTGACATAACATATGTCGAGAATTATCAATGAAATTTTTTCTCAGAATTATCAAGATGTTTGCGAGAAAATTAAGAAACTCAGATACTTTTTCTTCGAGTGGTACATCTAACAAAATATGAATTATTAGGGTTACTATTGCCAACAAATATCCGTTTCTTTTTTCATTTTAATATAGTCCTTTTTTATTTAATCTTTTTCCTTTATTTCTAAGTTATTCTTTGAGAAGATACAGTAAGTATTGACCTTTTTTGACAGGTGTCAGTGTATCAGTCAGTTAAGTGCCATACGTGATACACGCTTGGGCGATCATGTCTCGAAAGAGACAGGACTGACTGGGCAGAAGATTATCCCGCAGTAGGTTGCCATTGCTTTCTGCGGTAGACTGGCTGCCGACCAAGGCTATAGAACCCAATCTGTCCTGTTATTTGTCCCATAGCTAGAGGGGGAAGAGATGTATTATATTATTAAGTAGTAATTAGTGGGAGGGTCATTTTATTACTTCATAACTATAGAAAACTGATCCCCTACTTTATGATCAGTAGAAGCCTTAATCATGTTTCCAACTATTATATTCAGTCAGTCAGTTAAGTGCCATATGTGATACACGCTTGGGAGATCATGTCTCGAAAGAGACAGGACTGACTGGGTAGGAGATTATCCCGCATTAGGTTGCCATTGCTATCTGCGGTAGATTGGTTGCCAGCCAAGGCTATAGAATCCAATCCGTCCTGTTATTTAACCCATAACTGGAAGGAAGAGACGGATTAATACCTTTCCCAAGAGTATTTGCGCGTAAGTGAATGCAATGAATTCAACTGGAATTTGAACTCGGCTCCCCGTTTTCTCTTTCCGAGCCGATATCCACTGCACCACAATGCACATCCAGTGGGTTGTCAGTGTATACGACTTCTAAAAATCTGAACACAGATTACTTGTAATTTGTCAACACTAGCCAACAAAATAGCTCGCTTCCGCTAATATGAACCAAAGAAAACACCGCGGTATAGCATTAAAGATCTCAAAAGTGAAAAGATACTTCTAGAATTTAGTATTAAATTAAAGATCAAACTTATATCAGTAAATCTATATTAATACATAGTGGAATCTAATAATGTTATTATCTCATTGTTAGCTGAAGTACATGAGACCCTTCTAAGAACTACAAGGGCAAATATACACCATGAGACAAGAACCGAATACGCCACAAATTATTGATGGAGATGATCAGCAGCCTCGACATATTTCGGAAATTCATCAGAGTAATCAAGAATCTCAACTGGCAGAAAACTGCCTGCATACGGACATATAACGAATTCAGTAGATATACAAAGATAGAAAGTGGCGTAAGACAAGGATGTGTCTTATCACCGGATCTATTCAACTTGTACAGCGAGACTATTCTGAGAACCCTAGATGTCATGCCAGGATTTGTCGTCGGAGGCCACAATTTGAACAACATAAGCTACGCAGATGATACAGTCCTGAAAGCAGACACGAAAAGGAAACTACAAGACCTTCTACAGAAGGTAGCTGAAGAGGGTGACAAAAAAGAACTACAAATAAAATATACCGATGAATTGTCATCAGCAAAAAGAGCAGCCCAAAATGCTAAATACAATTGGGGGACACAAAAATCGTGCAGGTAGAAAAATTTAAATAACTTGGAAATGTGCTAACAAGAGAAGAAAAGTGCAACACAGAGATCAGAAAGCGAATCAGCATGGCAAAAAGCAAAGTAGAGTATTAAGAGATCGAAACTTTTGCTAGAAACAAAGAAGAGAGTATTGGCTGGCAATGTGATGTCAGATCTTCAATATGACAGTGAATGCTGGACAATATCACCGAAGACAGAGAAAAACCTTGAAGCAATTGAAATGTGGTTTTACAAATGGATACTGCGGATATCGTTTATCGAGAATGTGTGCAATGTTGAGGTTTTGGAAAGGATCGATACAAAAAGGTAATTATTAATGGGCAGTAAGAAGAGATAGGTAAAGTTTCTGGAACATACAACGAAGAAGGACGGCTTGGAAAACCTGATACTAACAGGCCAGATAAAATAAAGAAGAGATAGAGGAAAACAGTGTGTGACGTACTTGACTGGCCTGAGCAGGTGGATAGCAGAACGGAGGTTGCGTGGTGTAACAGGAGAAAGCTTGCTAAGTACCACCAGGGATAGGGTGACGTCGAAGATCATGATCGCCTATGTCCTGAAAGGACAAGGTACATAGACAAAGAAATGCTCTTTCAAATTGTAGTCATGTTCTTAATGTCTTTGAGCGAGTAAAGCGTTATGGTCTTGGCAAAGGTCATACCTTTTTTAAACATTAGGGACTGGCACTACAGAAACTTAAAACTATGCCAAATAACAGTAACTGCATCACTTAAAAATTAACAACAGCATCAAAAATAAAAATAGCATACGTATCTCGAAGAGAATGTAATGACAAAATCAAAGCAATCTACACCATTCCAAATAAAAGTTTAGAAAGGAAAACCCCATCAATATTGGAGAGAGCGATAAAAGCTACTGGACTTGAGAAACCGGTTTAAAGAAAAAGGTTTCATAAATTTCAAACGAAAACAGTACTAATTGCTCGGACAAAAAAAAACTATTTTTTAAGCGCCGTTTAGATGTGGAACGCCGTTTAGATGTGGAACGCCGTTTAGATGTGGAACGCCGTTTAGATGTGGTTCTACTGAGCTACATTACGTCGAGGTGCCCTACTCAGTCAATATAAAATAATAAATATTTTCTTATAGGGAAACGGCAATTATACCTATTACCACTTTTATATCAAAGAATGTTTGGAAAATTAAAACCTCGGAAGCAAACAGTATCTCCTTAAATGACAGACTAGGTAATAATTTGAACATTTCTAATATATTACTTTGACCAGGCTAAAATATCATTAACATCAAAGGCAGAAAACACAAGCAATCGCCGAGACAAATATGATTGACATCAAAGACAGTGAACACGGATAATGGCCGACAAAGATATGATAGACATTAAAGGCGGTAACCGACAAAGATATGATTGAAAATAAAGGCAGAAAACAAGTGCCACAGCCGACAAAGATATGATGGATATCAAATGGCCAACAAAGATATGATTGAACTCAAAGGCAGAAAACACAAGACAGCAACAAAGGATTTGAAAGGCAATAGCCGACTAAGATATGTTAAACGTCAATTAAGTGACAGCAGAAGGAGCAACGATGCGTTGGAGTTTTTACGTTATATAAGTTGAACGACATTAAAAGAAATCAACAGAAAGAGAGAGAGAGAACAGAGAACTCCCGATGTCTAACGACTCACCGCCGGCTCCCTCATATGTGTGCGATTCTCTCAGGCTGCCCATTACTCCACAACAGTGTCTCCGTCGTTGATGACAAGACGATCGTTAGTAGCCAGGTTAATATAACACTGACGATTTGGTGCGCAGTGACTTGGTGTTTATTTTATTTTATTTTTTTTGTTTTTTTTAAATAAAAATATAGATTCATGAGAAACCTAATTGCCATCTGCATGGAAGCTGTACCATCGTGATGACAAACAACATCAAGGAAAGGTAGGTGACATTTTTTATTACCTAGACGTAGTCTACTTTTGGGTTTATTAAATGAATTGCTGCTCGTTAAGAAACAAAAATAAAAACAATCTTAAGATGAAACAGCATATTTTTTCAATTTCGTGCAGTGTCTGACCGAGGAGTTAAGAAACGTATCTTGCTCGAACATTTTAGGTAGGGTAGTTCGCCTGACAGAGAGTACATGCGTGGAAGTTGACGGAAGCGGGAAATGAAGTCGTTGTAAAGCGAAGAGATATTTTCGACCACTTCCAGTTATATTTTGAAGATTTCGAATATGGAAGAAAACAACAAAATGCACAATCTTGCAGAGTTTAATTAATTTGAAAGCAGCAAGTGTGAGTTCTTTTACCTGGATTTGGTGAAGAGAGAATACAGTCAGATTTCGATATGGCCAGAGCTGTGTGATCAGTTTTGATTCCAACCAATATTAGGCAAGTAGAGGCTTTCACTGGAATGAATTCATACTATCGACGCTTTGTTAGGAATGACATAAAACCCGAAGAAAGCCGCTATTGAGAAGTCTCTTAGTACGACTAAGGATATAGAGCTTGACGTCAGTGATATGAAACCACAGTAAGGAAAGGAAGTTGAACATGCGCAAGCGGATAAGCTGTAAAATAAGTTAGAGAAAAAAAAACTGCGGGAGAAATGAAGATCGATTGAGATAGAGAATTAGATTAGCTTTCTTGCAACAATACATGCAGAAGTTGCAGACCGCGTAGAAAACATTAAGCTAAATAGTATTTAGAGTGTGATGGGTATATTTTTTAGACTTAAGATAGTTTGAACTGTAGGTGATATGACTGAACCTCCCAGCAAACCACAAGCACATCGTAAAATGAGGCGCGGTTATCACCTATGATGGTTTGGTCGTACACGTCTACTGGTATGATAAAATATGAAGAAAAATGAAATTTTGAAACAATAAAGAACTTTTTTTCTGATGTGTGTGTTCTTTAAAAAAAAAAAGAAAGAAATAACGAACTTTTAAACATTACAGAACTTTCATCTGACGGGTGTGTTCTTAAAAACAACAAAAAGTAAAAAAAAAAAAAAAAGAAAATAGCAGAAAGGAATTGATAGATTCTAAAAAGGAGAACTTTGAAAGAAAAGAACAAATAATAATAATAATAATAATAATAATAATAATAATAATAATGGCTATAAGTTATGCAATCACGCGTCTCGGAATTGTGGTTTTCTAAATGTGTCTTTGATGTGGTATAATGTCGAAATTGTGGAGATCTTAGTGAGAATCGGGATCACTGCTCAGTCTTAGTTGTTCTAGCGCTTACTATAACACTAAATCGTGGTGCCCAACGGGTCTTTGAATCTGTAGACTGACGACATTTTTAGTGGAAGTAAATATAAAAAATTCATGCAAATCGCATCCGATCTGATTCATCATTATGACAAACTTAAAAGACGAACTTAGATTTTAAATTAAGGAAACTACCTTTTTGCATGGAATTAATAAGAAAGAAAGAAGCACACCATTGCGGGAAGTCGAGAGGAGAGTCTCACCTTTAATATTGATAATTTTCTATTGCTTTTGTTTGCATATATTGTTCTGTATTATTGATTGATTTTATGTGATCGTGCACGGTATTAGCCAGAAAGGGAGAAAGATGCGATGAACATATTTTTTTTTTTAAATCTAAATTTAAGTTTTTGCACGTTGTTATATGTATACGTTTTTATATAATCGTGTGAGAGTGATGTGGGTGGATGAGAAATACACTTAAAATGTTCATATGAGCTCATTTTGAAAAATAAGATGGTGAGGAGCGAAATATATTACCTTGACCAGGCAAAAATATGATTGATATCAAATGCAGAGTACATAAGCAATGACCGACAAAGATAGGATGTATATCAAAGGCAGAAAACACAGGCAATAACCAACAGATGTATGATTGAAATCAAAGTCAGAAAACACAAGGCAACAACAAATGCCTGAAATGCAGTAGCCGACAAAGATATGATTGATGTCAATTATGCGACTGCCAAAGAGGCAAGGGTGCGTTTAAACTTTTTAGCTATTTATGTCGAAGACAGGAGGAGAATAAGTTAGAACACACACACACACAGACAGAGAGAGAGAGAGAGAGAGAGAGAGAGAGAGAGAGAGAGAGAGAGAGAGAGAGAACACAGAATTCTCGCTGGCTAACAACTGGCCGTTGGCTCCCTTGTATGTGCGTGATTCTCTCTTCTTGCCCTCCACAACCGTCACTAACGGAGAATAAATATATAAGTTTATATTATATATATATATGTGTGTTCTCGTTCGTTGTTATGTTTCAAGACAATCTTTATCGTTGTTTATCGTGATCCCAAACAACGGCAGTATATGACTCATTTAAAATTTAGTTTTTATCTCTTTCTTTTGTTCCTAACCTTTTCTCCATTGCTTAATTCTTAATTTTTAATTATTTTTTCTTTCTTTTCCATTTTATTTATTTATATTTTCATTATTCTGTATTTTTTATTTTATGTTCCTTTTGTGTTTATATATATATTTGTAAACTTTTTCCTTTATTTTATATTATTTTCATGATCATTCATTCTTTGTTTTTGTTATTAATTTCTCGAATTTCTTAATTTTCCTCGAAACTTTTTTTTCTGTTTTCACTGTATTAACTCATAATTTCTTTAACTCTTCTTTTTTATTTTTATTCTTTCTTCCTTTCTTTTTATTTTTCTCTATACATTTTTTCTTATATTATTTTTACTGTTCTTTTTTGTTTGGCACAGTGGATGTCGACTCGGAACGAGAAATCGGGGAGCCGATTTCGAATATCAGTCGAATTCCTTGCATTCACTTACGCGCAAATACCCTTGGGAAAGGGATTAATCCGTCTCTTCCCTCAAGTTATGGGTTAAATAATAGGACAGATTGGGTTCTATAATCTTGGCTGGCAACCAGTCTACCGCAGAAAGCAATGGCAACCTACTGCGGGATAATCTTCTGCCCAGTCAGTCATGTCTCTTTCGAGACATGATCGCCCAAGCGTGTGTCACGTATGGCACTTAACTGACTGACTGACATTTTTTAATATTATTTATTGTTTTCATCATACATTCTTTCATTATTCTTTCTTTCATTTACCTTAATTTATAACTTTTTAAAATCTATTTTATTTATGCTTCTGAAAATTATTACTCTCTCCTTTCCATCTTTATTTTCCTTCATTCTATCTTCTATCTTTCGTTCTTTTTATAATCATATCGCCCCAAGCAAGGCATTTTTATTGCCACTGTTTTGCAGGGAGTTACATAGAAGGAAAGATATGAGAAAGAGTGACAGGTTATAAGGGGTGTCAGGAAGTGTGTAAATGAAGTATTACTGTGGCCATAAAGTGAGGAATCAATTTATATATTGATTGTAATGTCAAATTGATCTCCCACTTTATATTTACATAATAATTTCTTGTCTGTTAATAAGTCGTAGAAAACGAATCAATCAGTCAGACACATGCATGTCTTTTAGATAAATTTACATTCTCTGGAATATAAATGTATATAATATATTTTTTTTATAATCATATCGCCCCAAGCAAGGCATTTTACTGCCACTGTTTGGCAGGGAGTTACATTGAAGGAAAGTTATGAGAGAGAGTGTCATGTTATAGAGGGTGTCAGGAAGAGGGTAAGAGAATGATGAGAATACTGATGAGAGTGAAGTGGACGGAGAAAGGAGCATGAGGAATAGGATGCAGGTTCGTGAGATAGAAGATGACTATCGACTTTACATTAAAAGTCTAGGAGATTGTAGCTGTCGGGGAAGCAATAAATATATGGGAATTCCACAGGTGGGAAGTGCGTGAAAAGAAGTTTATGGAGTAGAATTTGCGTTTACATTTTATTAGTTTCTTGAATTGTTTTCGCTTTTTGAATTATTTTTCTTTCAGTACTGTCATTTATATCCCTGCTCCGTTTCTGTATTTCCGCAATTCTTTCTAAATACCAGGGTTTTTTTACTTGAAAATCATTTATCTATTTCTTTGTTTCCTTTTGGTGAGGTAATCATAATTTTTTGGAATATTCTGATCCTAATCTAACTTTTAGCTTATTAAATACCTTATCTACGGATTACTGGAGACAGGAAGTCGATAAAAATTTAAAAAATCCTTCAACTACTGACGCAACAATAAAACTACACTAATCAAAAGTTACACAACTACCTAATCATTAAATGATATTTCAGCGTCGTATATATATATATAGGAAAAACTACTAAAAAGTTGTAAGTTTAAAAATATATTTTTTTGACAGTATTTATTTATTTTTATTATTATATATATATTTTTTAATCGTATCAAACCGAGCAAGGCGGTAACGCCACTGATGTGCAGGGGGCTACGTAATAGTACTAATGAAAAGATTGGAAAAGAGAAAGCCGGAAACGACATCCTAAACAGGGAACAAGGGATGAGCCTCTTAACCAGTTCAATAGACGTGGGTGGAGTGTGAACCGGGCGATAGATAGACCTATCTACTCCAATTGATAAAAAAAAAAAAAAAAGCTAAGTGTGAAGATTGGAAAAGAGAAAGCCGGAAACCACATCATAAACAGTTCAGACCAACCTCGGCCTTTCATCAGAAACAAATGATTTTAAAATTTAAACTAGAAGCGTCCGTCGCGAGAGCGTTCGTAGACAGATGTTTACTTCACGTGACGTAGAATGCGATAGAGTTTTTTAATATTTGTAAACGTAAACCTATCTCTAATCATACTTTTAAATGTTTTAAAGAAAAATTTTTAAGTGTATCTACAAATTGTTTAACTATTGAAATATTTATAAAGATTCAAAACACCTAAGGCTAGAGAGGGACTTAGGTGTTTTGAATTTTTATAAATATTTCAATAGCTAAACAATTTTTAGATACACTTAAAAACTTTTTCTTTAAAACAACATTTAAAAGTATGATTAGAGATAGGTTTACGTTTACAAATATTAAAAAACTCTATCGCTTTCTACGTCACGTGATGTAAACATCTCTTGATGAACGCTCTCGCGACGGACGCTTCCAGTTTACATTTTAAAATCATTTGTTTCTGATGAAAGGCCGAGGTCGGTCTGAAATATCAAATATATATATATAATAATAGAAATAAATAAATACTCTCAAAAAAATACATTTTTAAACTTACAACATTTTAGTAGTTTTTCCTATACATATTAAGACAGTATACGTGGATCATCATTATGTTTTATATATATATATATATATATATATATATATATATATATATATATATATGTAATACTAATCGACGCTGAAGTGGACATATATATATATGTCTACTTTTATATTTACATAGTCTATATCTGATATTGACCACTTTTATCTATAGATATAGCATACTTTATACTATATTTTCAATATATGTATTTGTGTGTGTTTGTGTGTGTGTGTGTGTGTGTGTGTGTGTGCGTTCGAATCCCATTAGTGAAATGCAGATCGACTTTGAAAAGAGGAAAATTTCTTTAATGTTTGATACTTCATTTCGTGCACATTCCCTAGTAAAAGTTATTTATCAATTTCAACTCCCCTTTACACA
The DNA here is from genome assembly GCA_037127315.1 of Ascarosepion bandense. Lineage (NCBI taxonomy): Eukaryota > Metazoa > Mollusca > Cephalopoda > Sepiida > Sepiidae > Ascarosepion > Ascarosepion bandense. The sequence goes on from JBBBDQ010000335.1 coordinate 6,321,739, forward strand.
TGACTCAATAGTTAAGTAGAGTAGACTATGTAATCTTAGTATATGAGGAATGAACATTTGGAATAGAAGCTAATTGTAAATGCAACCATGGTCAAACTCGACAAATTATAAAACATCACTTCTCATATATAATTTCAATCGTCATATAATGTATTACAAATATTTTGTGTGGGCTCTATATAAAATCCACATTAAGAAGTAGTAAAAACTTTATATTGGTTTTAGTAGGAGTGAATGTGACAGTCATTATGCTCTACAGAGTCAATCTCTAAATTGTATATATTTAAAAACAGTTTATCGCCGATAAATATAAAAAAGTGCAAACATTTCATATATATACATAGATACATGTAACTTTTTTATATTTTTTTACTTATTTCTTATTTATTCGATGTCTTCGTCACAAATATAAACAAATTGATCTCCATTTTAACATACGATAAGTAAATCAGCCTCGTAAAATATATACATATTTCCTTTTTTCAACTCCTACGATTTTAGAATCCGATTCCATTTTCGTGCTTCGGTGAAAACCTACATAATTTATACATTTAATAAATGGAAAAAATGTTACCCCAGATATTTAATTTATTAGGAACTTAAGCAAAACTTGTACCAAAAATAAAACTTCAAATCAAAAAAACGGTCAGTTAATAATATGCACCTGCTTAATGCATGAAACTCCGAGTCATGCTTTAAACGAAGGGTTGATGGTTTTATGATGGTAAAAATTCTCACTAATTTTAAAGCCAATAGAATTAGAAAATGAGTACATAGGGAAATGAAAAATCTTAACCTGAAGGTTACTATAAAAACTAATCTAAAAACAAGTAGACTTCCTACATGTAAAACTTGATCTAGTCAGTAACACTTACTCTCCCTACTTAAAAACTAACACTAGTCATATATATATGCATCCTCGCTAAATCTAACCACTCTCATTGAGTCATCAATTAAAAACAGAATTAGTCACAATTCTTCTAATGAAAAAATATTTCACAGACATCGCAAAATCGTCGACACGGCCCTTAAAAAAGTGGCTACAAATCCCTTGACCTTAAATATAACAAACATAATAATAACAACAACAATAAAAATAAAAATAGAAAAGTCGTTTGGTATCCATCCCATTTGATGATAAGTACTAAGTTAGGACATAAATTCCTAAAATTATTTTAAAAAAAAAATACTTCCCTAAAAGTAATTCTCTTGGGAAAATTTTTAACAGTAATACTCTTGAATTGAGCAATAGCTGTTTAGATAACCTTCAGAAGATCATCAAAAAAACATAACTGAATTTTAAGTAAATATAATAACCTAAACAATCAACAACATCTTAAAGAAATTAATGACCGCAATAACAATAATTGCAATTATCGAAAACGTATTGAGTGTCCATTAGAAAATAAATATCTAAACGATTCTATAGTTTACATATGCTCTATTTCTACAACAGTTTCTAAAGCTTTGGTTGGCAACCAGCCTAATTTAAAAAGTAATATAAACTTACTGCGGAAAAAACTTCGGCCCAGCTAATTATATCTCTTTCAAGACATGATCGCCCAAACGTGTATCACGTGTGGTACGCGTGGTACTTAACTGACTAATAAACGAAATTATAATTATACATTTGATAAATGAATAAATTGATATCCCAGATTTAGAATTCATAACGACCTTAAGCAATTAATTTATTATTAAATTTAGGTTTGTGCTCTTTAAGAGTCTTTAGCAGAGATTTTTCATGCCTTATCAGCAATATTTAGTTTGCTAGCAAAATTGGTTGTATCACGGTCATTTTTTGAAAATGATGATGAATCTAACTCATTTCTAAATACTGTTAATATTTTTTAAAGCAGTTTGCGGTAGTGTGTGGGTTTGCCTTTGTATATGTTCCTAGATGTGTGAGACCTAATCCAAATGACATTGAAATTTCAAATGGTGCTAATATCTTTATATAGTAATTTTTGGAAAGTGTTAGACGTCTTGTATAATTATATATTTTGGATATTAAGTTGAATAATTCTTTCTCAATGAAGTCCAGAAATTTACAAGGAGGTAGAGTACTTGGGGTTTTGATATTGTACACCAGAAATCTAACTTTAACGATAAATTACAATCTAGTTTAATTAATCCTACTAAAAGAGATTAAGTGTTAATCTCTGGTGAAATCCTCAAATAAATATCTGAGAGACTACTGTTCAATCTAACGTCCAAAAACCTGGAAAGATTCTCCCGATACCACTAATTTGTTTACAAATATTAAAGAAAAAATCTAAGACTTCGTTTCTTAAATTTGACATTGTAGATTTTCATTCTATCTCTAAAAACATCGTAGATTACTGTACTAACTTGATTAAGAAACATGTAGAGATCACCAATAGAGAAGTTAAGATTGTTTTAGTTAGAAAGTCGATTATAACCTTTGACAATTCCACCTGAACCAAAGGTCTTTACGACAAACTGGATGTCCCTATAGGTGAATATGATTCAGAGTAAGTTGCTGATCGATTAGGTATTTATATATTAGATACCGTAAGTATTGTAAGCAACCGAACAAATTGGCTTATATCATGATGACGGTCATATGTTCATTTCTAATAGCAATGGTCCCTTCACAACTATGATCTTTAGGAAAATTATTAAGGCCTTTAAAATAGTAGGGTTTAAAATTGAAGTTTCCTTTAACCTAAAATTTATCAATTGTTTAGACATCAGCCTTAATTTAAATGACAATTCCTACAAACCTTACTTAAAAAATGATACCCAGCTATTTCAACCACGCTAATACTATTGCAAAAAAAAAAGAAATTCTTAACACTGTTAATACCAGAATTAACCATTTGTCTTCCAACGTAAGAACTTCAATGAAAATAAAATGTATATAACAAAGCCCTCCAGGAAGGTGGCTTTAAAAACAAATTGGTATATTTAAAACGCGTTGTTAAAGTTGAGTCATCTAAAATGAAGAGTAGATGTAGAAAAAGAAAGTTATACGGTTTAACTCTCATCATTTTGTAGACTATCTAACATTAACATTGGTAAATATTTTCTAAAATTGGTAAGTAAACATTTTCATACCAATAAATCCTATGCAAAATCTTTAATAGAAATACAATTAAAATTAAATATTCTTGTACACATTATATAGAAAATATCATTATTTCCCACAATAAACCGATTTTAAAGAATTTAGATAGAACTAATATTAAAACTTGTATAATACATTTTTTCAATTGCAGATCCATCAACGTTTGTCCTATGGAAGGTAAATGTAAGTCTCCCAAATGATCTACTAAGCCAATACCTTCCCCGAAAATAACAAAATAATTATCAAGTTTACATTGGTGTTTCGGCGAGAGAATTTAAACATTGCTATACCCATAATCACTCTTTTTCCAACCACAATCTAAAATTGTAAACTTCCCTTTCCGGAAGATTTTGGGATCGAAAAACGAAGAACATACTCTTATAGTGAGGTGAAGATTAGTAGGTTTGAACCGCACTCCTAATAACCATAATCTATACCTACTTGAAAAAATAAAATATTAATATATCCTGAGCAAAATTTGCTTTTGAACTTAAGAAACGAATTTATAAGCAGATGCAGTCATAAATTTAAATTTAGATGCAAACTTTCTAAAATTTAATCTGAACATTCCTTAACATAGTTGTTTAACTTCTTATTAGCCATATAATCAGATTATATAATGTTATAACTTCCTGTTCTTAATGCTGTTTTCCTTTTAGTTCTATCGTATTAATTTCTATCTTATGTTTAACAAGTTTATTTTGACATTGACATTATTCGTGACCTTTTAACAGTAGACTTGTAGATCTGTAATTTCCTTTGATCTATTTCTTTCTTATTTTTATTTTTATTTTTACTTTTAATTTATTTTATAGTATCTCTTTTTGTTTCTGCCGCCCACTGACCTAATCTGACACGTTCCGATAGAAACTAACTGCCACTTTTTTCATTTTCCTTACCCTTATTTCTGTTTTTTTTTTATAGTCAGGCGCCTCCGCTGTTCATCTCAGTGTTTTCGACAGGTTCCAAAGGAGAATCACTAAGGTGATAGTTCCTGACTTGGCGGCTCGACTTTTGCCACTTTTTTTACCGACGGGATGTTGCTTCCGTCTGTCTGTTTTTTTTTTTTAATTTCACGGCTTCTGCTCCGACGAATTTAAGTCGCTGGTGCCCCTGCCACATGAGCTTACTCGTGCAACCAGACTGGCAACTGGGTCCCACCCATTCACAGTTAGATCAACCAAATACAGCCGACTATTCTTCTCCATCTGCTTTTTGCTTGCACTTCCCGCCTGTGGAACTCTCTTCCATATTCTTACTTTCCTGATGGCCAAAACCTCCAAGAATTTAAATGCAATGTCAATACCCACCTCTTAATCACTTGACACCCTGTGTATCTTTCCCTTTCTCTCTTTGCAGCTGTCATCACACCTGTATTGCCACCTATCTGTTGCTCCCTTCTCTGACACCCCCTGTAGCTGGTTCGTCTTTCTCTTTACTCTCCTCCTATCTAATATTTTTCTCTTATGTAGCCTCCTGCGCATCAGTGGCGTTACCGCCTTGCTTGGGGTGAAACGATTAAAAGGAACAAAAAAAAAAACACACAAATAAATGTATTTTCCCATAATATTTTGATGTCGTTGATAAGATGGGTGTTAAATTTACCCGTCGAAATGGCCATCCGATTTAAGAAAAGTTGAATATTTTATATGTAATAAATATATATATATACGTGTATGTGCCTGTGAGTATGTGTACGTGAACCCACACATAGGGCTGTTTGCACATCGCACCCACATACGCAGTCGTAAATACATATATTTCATTTACAGTCAACGAGAGTCGAAACAAAAACAACAGTGATAAGTGACTCAAAGAAATACTATTTTGTTTTATTTGATAAAAATTCAGTGCAATATTTACCCATATTAATAGGCATGAGAATAATTAAAACGTAAAAATACGGTTCCTATTTATAAAAGGAAATTCATTAACGTGAATATGTATTGAAAGCGCTGTACGTTTGGCTCTTTTTATGGTAAATTTATGACGACTATCGTAAAACGTAAATTCTATCCTCACAAAATGAATAGTAATACAAAATAGGATAATTCAAGACAACAGAGTCAAGCATAAAAGTGATAGAATGTTGAATGTGGCTAATTTTACCATCAAGATGATACATCGACCTTCAACCTTAAAAAATAAACACTGCGATTCTCTGTGATTTAAGCATTTGCATGTAAACGATGAAAATTAACCTTTCTTGCATGTTTCTGTTTTTGTCTAAAAGATTGATACATTACAGTAAAACATTTATTAATCTGGAGAAAGAAACATTTCACTTTTTCTTCTATTTGGTTCATTTAAAAATAGATATTTAACTGTTTGTGTGCTATTGGGCGTACATGAGGATGTGTGCGTGTAATTGAACAAATTGGCGTGAGATAAATGTGTGAATACTAACTGACAAATTTATCAATTAATTTCTTCCCAGTATATACCTAGTTAGTTTCAAACAATCTATCTATCTATCTATCTATCTATCTATCTATCTATATATATATATATATATATATATATATATATTCTCATAATACCTATGTATCAGTCTCACTGTTCACATCTATCTATCTATCTATCTATCTATCTATCTATCTATCTATAGATATAGATATAGATATATTCTAGCCTCTTCATGTTTATCTATCTATCTATCTATCTATCTATCTATCTATCTATCTATCTATCTGTTCTAGCCCCTTCATGTTTATGTAACTATTTATCTCTTCTAGCCTCTTGTTGTTTATTTATCTATCTATCTATTTTTCTAGCCTCTTCGTGTTTATCTATCTATCTATCTATCTATCTATCTATCTATCTATCTAAAATAGAAAATATCCGTTCATTTTTCTTGGCAGTGCGTTCATTTGAGCGTTTCCATTTATTATTCTTTGTCACAGCCCTCTGTTCTTCCCCGCGTTAATGGCGCCTTTCTGTTATTTTAATGGCGCAATAAGTTCGGTTACTGATGCACTTTGAGGAATAGCCTCTTGCATCGTACCTCCAATGAAAATCAGCCCATTGATAAACAGAGCACGTAAATTAGCAGAACATTATAACTCTCACTGAATGCGAAGTTTGCAAGCTAAAATACGGGAAATGTGAAACGGATTCACCACTTATGAAGGTGTGAATTTGATTAAAACTACCAGGTTGCGTGACAAATTTGTCTGAAGTTGTGAAGGAATGAGAGAGCTTAACGTAATTCTAAAACAAAGAGACAGCGTTAGCCCATTAAGCTTTCCGAAATGAAAAGCCCATATCTTGTAGATGAATGAGATGTAAAAGTTGGCCACTTTATCAAAATAGACATTAAAATTTTGCACTAATGAGGACTACTGTCCTCATTTTTGTTGCCATTTGTACGACGTTTGTCGTACGCTCCGGCCTTCTTCAGGAGCTAGGAATTTCGAACCGAACCCTTTATTATAATCACTGGGGTATATCATTCTTATTCCTTGTGCGAAAACGCTTTTGATAGTCATGAGTTATCTCCCTGTAATCCAAATATCTATGTTACTTGTTCACCATTGCTGTAGCTTGGAATTGAACTAACAACTATTTGAGTCAAGTCACTGGAATTAACCAACACCTATATCCACGTGTCCCTGCGGACAACAACTAAATTTCTGGGATTTATAAACTTAATGTGCTACATATTTTACCAAAGTTCATATTTCAAATTTAGATGCTAATGGTTTTTCTAGTATTTTTTGATGTTAATGTTTTTCTCTAATATTTTTTACCTGAGCATATATTGAAATCTGTTTCAAAGTAATGATTTCTCTGACAATCCTTATTACTGGTTCTCATATTTCATCCTTCTCTATGCTATGGCGTCTCATGAGATTTTTGTAGCGTAGCATATGTGATGATTCTTTAAGTTTAGGTAGTTTCCAATCGTATCCTCTAAATATTATTACAACTTCATTCTATAGGAGTCGGTGGTCACTTTCTCCCTCCATATATATATATATATATATATATATATATATATATATATATATATATGTTAATAAATATTAATGCAAATTATCATCTGTCGGTGGCAATATCGTAATATTCTCGAGTAAAGAAAGAAAGAAAGAAAGAAAGAATAGGTGAAAATTAAGGGGGTTAGAAAGAAAGAGACAAACTTGTAGAGGAATCTGTAACAATCAATTTCTAATACTTTAAACAATTATTTTTCTTATGGAAGCCTGTGGTCATCAACGAAGCAAGTAGACAGATATGAGTTCCACCGCATGGAGGTTCAAGAAAATTAACTATTGCCATAGAGATGACGATTACATTTAACTATTTCAACGATAAAGGATTTGACCTAGATGCCAATCTAATAGTTCCCTTAAGTTCATTTGGTCGGATTACCTAGGAAAAAAGTTTGTCTGTGCAGTTTCCATGAAGATTTTCGTCGAATATTTTCTCGAATAAAAACCTGCGAAATTTACTATGAATCCAAAATCTGATTTATAAATAACCATTATTCTTTACAAATAATGTTCAATATATACTTGAATAAAATGTAATTGTATGTTTTTAATAATAAAGTGAGTAAAAAAAGCAACTATTTATGAGTTTACCTAATATTACACTAATATACAGTTAGTCAAGTATTAGTACAAGTTCTTGTAGACTATTTAAATATTACAGAGCTAATTTACATCTCACTTCAGTGTTGGATATAAGATGAGGGCAATCTTCTGAAAACATTTTGGTGAGGAGGAAAAAAACGCAGCTTCTTACACGACTTCAAATATGGTAAATGAATTCTGTGAAGATGATGCCAAGATCTATTTTGATGTGATTTTTGTCAATGCTATTTGTACAAAAATAAAAGCGAAAATATAAGAGGAATGCAAAAACCAAAAGAAAGAAAAATAATCACATAATAACAAAAATGTTTGCGTGGAAGTAGGTGTGTCTATTTTCATTTATATTTCTTCTCTTTTTTTTCTTAATGTCTTGGTTCATTTTCATTTTTGCTCGTCCATTTTCATTCTGTTTTTGATTCTCACTATTATCGTATTTTGGTAATAGCGAGGTATTCATTGTTGATCGAATTCAACACACTAAACTGACCGGCAATATTTAGTCAGTTAAGTACCATACGTGAAACACGCTTGGGCGATCATGTCTCTTTCGAGACATGAATGACTAGACAGAAGATTATCCCGCAATAGGTTGCCATTGCTTTCTGCAGTAGACTGGTTGCCAGCCAAGGCTAAAGAACCCAATATGTCCTGTTACTTAACCCATAACTGGGAGGAAGAGATGGATTAATACCTTTCCTAAGGGTATTTGCGCGTAAGTGAACGCAAGGAATTCAACTGGAATTCGAACTCGGCTTCCCGATTTCTCGTTCTGAGCCGATATCCACTGCTCCACAACGCTCCTGCAATATCAACTTCATAAAAAAATATATACTCAATATTTTCATTAAGCATACATTAGTTTCTTTACAACTCCAAAAGTGTGTTATACTCAAAGACAACTGAAGCCATTTCAAATGTTTAACTTGTTTGTGGAAATATATACCATTCATCAGCTTCCTTATACTGCTTAGAATGTTTATTTAAATTAGAATGATCCTAGACAAACATAATTCTGAGAAATATTCTGAGAAAAAATTTTAAATATATATGTAGTAGCATAGTGCAGGTCAAAAATAAAGGAATTATTTAAGTTTGAATTAGCATTTCTGCCAAGGTTTACTGTAGCATGTTTTTAAGAACAAAATAGCGATTAATTTAAATAGTTTTGAATAAGAATGTAAAACCTGTCTATATTTAAATATTTACATTGTTCTGATTGTTGTTCTCATCATCCAAAACGTCATAAATATAGAAATAAAGATGAGGACAACATTCCGAACAGTGTAAACACTATAATTATATGTGAATGTAAATAGATGAATGTATGTATGAATAATACATTTGTATGTACACATACACATTTATATAAATACGGACTTAACTATATGCATGTGGGGATGTGTGTAAGTATGCAAATGCATGCGTAATTTGTGAGTATGTGTGAGAATGGTTAGTATACTTAAATATATTTAGTATTATTTATACGGATGTGCGTTGTGGGGCAGTGGATATCGGCTCGGAACGAGAAATCGGGAAGCCGAGTTCGAATTCCAGTTGAATTCATTGCATTCACTTGCGCGCGAATGCCCTTAGGAAAGGTATTAATCCGTCTCTTCCTTCCATTTATGGGTTAAATAACAGAACAGATTGGGTTAGTCTTGGCTGGCAACCAGTCTAACGTAGAAAATAATGGCAACCTACTGCGGGATAATCATCTGCACTGTCAGTCATGTCTCTTTCGAGGCATGAATGCCCAAGCATGAATCACGTATGGCACTTAACTGACTATTTATACGCATGGAAATCCCATCTTTATAAAAAAAAATATATGTAAGTATACGAACGCAAGTTTTATATGTGAGCATGGATGGTATATATATATATTTTTTATAAGCGTTTCACCCCGAGCTAGGCATGTCACTGCTACTACTGCGCAAGGGGCTACATAGAGTGGAGAAAGGATGATTAAATATAGGAAATGTCAGAGGGTGGGTGATAGGCGGGTAAGGATACCGAGAATGAGGGTTGGGTAGATGAGAGTGCTGTGAGAATAATTGGGAGTTAGAGTGATAGGAGGTGTCTATTGGCCCTACATTTAAACACCTGGACATTGTAACTGTCGGGAAAGCAGACTTGTGGAAGGGAGTTCCACAGGCAGGAAGCGCGAGAAAAGAAGCTGTTGGAGTAGAATTTACGGTTACATCTTATTTGTTTAACTGTAAAAGGGTGGGACCTAGTTGCTAATCTAGTATCTCGCGTAACATATATACGTATCCATGAGATTTAGAGTGGGCATATACAGACTTTGTGGTCCACATCCGGCAAAGATGACCCCCATCGCGACTGGTCTAGAGATCCCCAACTGTGATGACGCCAATGTGTCTGTTTTAAATCTTTTTACTTGTTTTCCTTTTCATTTAAAAAAATGTTTATTCCGGTAAAAATGTTTGTACCGAATGGAACGAATAAAGTGTGGTCTGATAAAATGAGCTAATTTATCTCATTGATATGAATTGTAATATATAACCAATTTAAATGACGTGTTGAATTTATATATATATATTTTTTTACTGCCTGACGAGGTGCTAATAAGATAGTACCGAAATATAACAGCTTTTGTGTTAAAGCAAACTATGTTTTTCTTAAAGACTTAAAATAAAAATATTACCATATATAATGCTCTCCTAAGTATCGAGCACTCTTAATAAAATAAATTGTATAATTTTTCATGTGTTCGTATAATTTTTTTTGGAACTCGAATTCTATAAGAATTGTCCAAAGCTTTTGATAATCACCAATAAATTTGCTAATAATGGATCCATGAAAATCAGCAAAATTATTGGTGATTATCAATCTGGATATTTATGCGGCAATGTAAAAATACATAAACCTGGATACTCCTTACGGCCTATAATTTCTCAGATTCCAATCCCTATATATCAATTATCAAAATTCCTTAACGATATTATCACCCGTTACCTTTCTATTAATTATATTATTAAGTCAACCCATGAATTTTTTTCAAATTCTTTGATCTACTGCACTAAAAAATAGCATCCTCGCAATGCTTGATGTCAAAAATCTCTTTACTAATGTACCCGTTGGTGAAACTATGGATAAAATAATTAACTCTGTATATAACCCTAATTCACTCCATCCCTCATCTATCAAGTCCACAATTCTTAAAAAACCCTTACTTGACTGCACTAATAAATTACTTTTTTACAATCATCATCGCAATAGTTACAACCCAAACTAATGATGTAAGTATGGGAAACCAATTTTGGTCCTTGCTTTTCAAATTTTTATATGTCCCATGTTGAAAACATAGTTTTTTAAAAATTTACTAAAACAAAAATATATGTTTGATGATATTTTCTTTTTAGCTGAAAACGAAAACGAAATCGATCATCTTAACACGACTTTTAAAAAAATTCTGTTCTCAACTTCACATTTGAGCTTAGCCAAAAAAAAAAACAACGTCTCATTTCTAGATGTTCTTGTAGATTCTAGTAATAATTCTTTCACAATCTTGCCACCTTAATTTTATTGGTCGATACAAAATTGGCGTAAATAAGAATTTCCTCACGAGAACGTACGAGAATTCATCTTCCCAACCGCTATTCTTAAAAAAAATACACAATTTAACACAAACGCTTGTCAACAACGGCTTTCCAAACTATTTACTTGATTACCATATCAAACTTTGTTTTCGTAACGTAACCAATAGCAACCACAAGCACGACATTAATATCTTAGACAAAAATCAAGTGTACAATAACTTTTTTTTTTTTTATAAGCGTTTCACCCCGAGCAAGGCATGTCACTGCCACTACTGTGCAGGGGGCTACGTAGAGTGGAGAAAGGCTGGTTAAATATAGGAAATAACAGAGGGTGGGTGATAGGCGGGTGAGGATACCGAGAATGAGGGTTGGGTAGATGAGAGTGTTGTGAGAATAGTTGGGAGTTAGTGTGATAGGAGGTGTCTATTGACCCTACATTGAAACACCTGGAGATTGTAACTGTCGGGAAAGCAGACTTGTGGAAGGGAGTTCCACAGGCGGGAAGCGCGAGAAAAGAAGCTGTTGGAGTAGAATTTACGGTTACATCTTATTTGTTTAACTGTAAAATGGTGGGACCTAGTTGCTAATCTAGTATCTCGTGTAAATTCGTGCTTGGGCGGCACCAGTGATCTAAGCTCATCGGAGCAGAAGCCATGAAAGTACTTGTAGAAGAGGCACAGGGAAGCCACATCACGCCGGTGTGAGAGCGGCTGCAGCCGGTCTGCCAAGTCAGTATCAACCACGTTACAGATCCTCCTTTGTATTTTGTCAAGAAGCCCAAGGAGAGCAGCAGGGGCACCCGACCAGATATGGCAGCAATATTCAATACACGGGCGGATGGTAGATTAAACAGAACGAATCTTTATTTCGCTATTTAAGCCTGAGATTATGCAACAGCGACGAATTCAAACAAGTAAATTAAATTCATTATCTATTATAAAAACAAAATTCAAAACTGCCAACCTCATTATCAATAATAATAAATCACCTGCAAAATCTAAACTGCAAAGAACCAGTAACATTTGTGAATTTATATGTCCTTTGAAGAACTATCCGTGATATCCTCGTTGAGAGTACATATATAATAGAATCATCCACATGCAAAAAAAGATTAAAAATAATGGAGGCATTACTAATAAAAAAGATAAATCATACACTTAATAACATCACTTATGAACACGGTAACAATGTGCTTACCGTGTTCGGAACTTAACATACACAAGACCCTATATGCTTAAATTTTTCACATGTTTATTTTCAAGTAAAACAAAATTAATTCTTAATAATTGCTAAAGGTACAGGCGAAAGCGCTCAAAAGTACAAAAGCTTGGAATAATTTTTATATAATTTGAGTTCCGTAAATAAAATCTCATACGAACACATGAAAAATTATATAAAAAATGAATGATAATACCTTTCTGTTATTTTTAATGAATATATATATATATATATATATATATATATATATATAATCACTATTATTATTATACTTTCAAACGTTATTTTTAGTGGATACCCGTGTTTTAAATAGACTAATGTATTATTGTTTTAGCACCGTGCGTTACGTCTGTCTATCAATGGTGAGATCGAGAAAACTCCGGGTCGCAAATTGATGTTTTGGTGCCACAATAAAAATGCCACATTAATAAAAAGAGTAAACGATTTATTCAGAAGAAAAGTTCTCAAGAGCGCCGCCATCCAGTACTACCAAATCTCAATCTCACCTTTACTTATGGAAATTATACTAAAATAGACTAACGCACATAATAAAAATTTCAAAGAAAACGGTTCAATTCCCGTCATTTTAACATCTCGTGACTTTGCAGTACACATGAAGGAATTCTAAAACAGACTGACACACATAATAAAAAGTTTCAAAGAAAACGGTCGAATTCCCTTCATTTTAATATCTCGTGACTTTGCGCTACACATGAAGAAATTCTAAAAACTTAAAATACTCTGTTAATCTTTTGAAATGATTTCCGAGCGTTTTTGTGGTGGCCAACACTGTTTGTTTATAGATACGTAATTTAGAATAAAGCTCATTTCATCTTTTTGCCTTGATAAAGTCCATCACAGCACGAAACGCGTGGGCGATTTAAAATACAGTTTTCCTCTTGTCTTTATTTTATTTAACTATATATATATATATATATATATATATAATATATGTATGTATATTACAAGTAATAGATTATTTTTTAGCTGATTGGTGTAATAGCAGAAATGGATGCCCTGAAAAGACAAAACCTGCAAAAAACCTTTTAAAAAATTATTTTCTGGAGCTAAGGCAATAGCGATATAAAAAAAGCCAGTTATTTATTGAGAGAAGGCAAGCAGTATTTGCAATAAAGTGTTTGATATCAGATAGAAAGCGTTATTAGAATTAATACAAATTAAAAATTTGTCACTTGCTATTTGGTGTAATAGCAGAAATGAATGGTGTGAAAAAGTGATGAGTGGTATTCCAGAATTTTGGCATTTTCAAATAGAGACAGTTATACCTATTCCAGATTATAGTAATTTTAGTATGTCATTACTATACATATAATAAACCTATATGCTAACTTCTGATATTCCAGAATGAAAGAGAAAGCAGTAACAGCTCTTTGAATACACCCTAGAAAACACTGTTTAACTACTTTCCAGAATGCAGTCAGGACGTGAATTGGAAACTCAATCTGCAATAGGCTTACGGCCATATCACGTTGGACACACCGGTTCTCGCTCAATCTCCGAAGTTAAGCAACGTTAAGCTTGGTCAGTACTTAGATGGGTAACCGCTTGTTGCTGTAAGCGTTTAGTGACGGATGTGCGTTGTGGTGCAGTGGATATCGGCTCGGAAAGAGAAATCGGTGAGCCGAGTTCGAATTCCAGTTCACATACCCTGCATTCACTTAAGCACTGGTACCCTTTGGAAAGTTATTAATCCTTTCCTCCAGTTAAATAACAAGAGTAGGACTTGGGGACCCTGCACTTAAAAACAAATCCCAATGAATCTTGATATTTGAAAAGAAAAACGTATTACTAGAGACAAAACTTATATAAAAACAACAATAAATTGTGGAAAGAAAAAATGTATTACCAGCCATAAAATAAATAAAAAAAATTAGTTAGCAATAAATAACCCGCCGAAGTAGAAATGCCATAAAAACAAAACAACGAAAAACCAATCTGCACTAACGTTTTTATTGGCAGAGGAGGACATCAAAAATGTCTGTTACTGTCTCTACTGACCAGAACTCTGATATTTGACTGTCACCAGGCTGAAAGTGAACCTCGGGGGCAGTCGTTTAAAAAACATTGAAAGTATGACAAAGTCTGTAACAAGGGTTCTGGAGACATTCTCTTTGGTTAAATTCCATGGGGCCTTCACGAAGTTGCTAGAGCGCAATAATTGACATGACGTCAGATGATCTTACTTTCACGGAGATTAAATTTATACTCCTTAGAAATTAATAAACGCCTCTCCTGAATATATCTCAAAACCTCTTGAAATAACCTCGTATATTCGCATTGTACTTTGTACATATTAAAGAATATTTAGACTGAAATTTTGTCTGAATACTGTCGGAAAAATCTTGAAAGAACAAATGGTCAAGTAATAGTTCGAAGCATTTTCAAATAAAATTTAATTTTATAAGAAGACATTTTATAATCCAGACTAACATAGTTGGTTTATAAGTTGTTGCTCCTGTTGTAACTGCATGACTCTAGATTTGACTTTATCCAAATACAAGGCGGATTTCATCAGATATATAAATGAAAGGGAATAAACAATTGCAGAGAGAAGGAGATACCAAGAATCTGGGTGTAAGAAAAAATAAAAGTACCAAGAAAAATGTATAAAAATAATACTTACTTCTTGGTATATTTCAAAGGTAAAACCGTGGCAAAGACTTGCCAGACCTGAGATATACTGAGATCAGTTATATTAGGTTGCAATTTCTTTTTAGATGATTAAGAATGTCGAGTTTCAAAAAGTAGGCAATATCTGTTTTTCCAGTGATGCCATAAGAATATTTTTTTATTTTTTTTTTATAAGCATTTCACCCCGAGCAAGGTATGTCACTGCCACTACTGCGCAGGGGGCTACGTAGAGTGGAGAAAGGATGGTTAAGTATAGGAAATGTCAGAGGGTGGGTGATAGGCGGGTAAGGATACCGAGAATGAGGGTTGGGTAGATGAGAGTGTTGTGAGAATAGTTGGGAGTTAGTGTGATGGGAGGTGTCTATTGACCCTACATTTAAACACCTGGAGATTGTAACTGTCGGGAAAGCAGACTTGTGGAAGGGAGTTCCACAGGCGGGAAGCGCGAGAAAAGAAGCTGTTGGAGTAGAATTTACGGTTACATCTTATTTGTTTAACTGTAAAAGGGTGGGACCTAGTTGCTAATCTAGTATCTCGCGTAAATTCGTGCTTAGGCGGCACCAGTGATCTAAGCTCATCGGAGGAGAAGCCATGAAAGTACTTGTAGAAGAGGCACAGGGAAGCCACATCACGCCGGTGAGAGAGCGGCTGCAGCCGGTCTGCCAAGTCAGTATCAACCACGTTACAGACCCTCCTTTTGTTTTAAGTGTATAACGACCGGATAAAACTTAAACACTGAAAATAAATAGCATTTTAAATTTAGAATTGGAAGAAGAAAATCTTAACACTTGCTTTCGTGCGGTGAATTGTATGAATTTGAAGTCATATTTTTGTGTTCGGTGTTTGTTCTTTATTTCAATTTTTCGTCATACGAAGCAAATTGTTGTTATATATGCACTCATTGCGACTGAGATCTGTAGAGAAGAAAATTTTATAAAAATTTTCCACTTCTGTAATATATGCGTTACTCTTCAGAAATGAATAGAGTTCTTTCGGTGATTAGCGTGTGTATACACTGCTTATGTCAGTTAAGTACCATACGTGTTACACGCTTTGGGTGATCATGTCTCGAAAGAGACATGACTGACTGGGCAGAGGATTATCCCGCAGGAAGTTACCATTGCTTTTTGCGGTAGACTGGTTGCCAGCCAAGGCTATAAAATCCAATCTGTTCTGTGTTTTACCCAATAACTGGAGGGAAGAAACGGATTAATACCTTTCCCAACAGTATTTGCGCGTAAGTGAATGCAAGGAATTCACTTGGAATTAGAACTCGGATCCAAGATTTCTTGTTTCGAGTCGATATCCACTGCACCACAACGCACATCCGTCACTGCTTATGTCAGTCAGTTAAGTGCCATACGTAATACACGCTTGGGCGATCATGTCTCAAAAGAAACATGACAGACTGGGCAGAAGATTATCCCGCAGTAGGTTGCCATTGCTTTCTGCGGTAGACTGGTAGCCGACCAAGGCTATAGAACCCAATCTGTCCTGTTATTTAAACCATAACTGGAGGGAATAGACGGATTAATACCTTTCCCAAGGGTATTTACGCGTAAGTGAATGTAATGAGTTTTGGCTGGAATTCGAACTCGGCTCCCCGATTTCTCATTCCCTCTTTGATTCCATGCGCCTATGGCTTAGTGTGTAGCGACTCTGACTGACACCAAAGCAGTCAAGTTTCGATCCCAGACAGAAGCAAGTGGATGTCTCTAGCCACACTGGTGAGCTGTAATAGAGCAAAAAAGGCTTGTATGTGGATGACTTATATATATATATATATATATTAGAATATGCCTTTTTCGTGACTCGGTCGATTAATTTATCATCGCCGTTCATTTTTAATATAGTTAGATTCGACCTTCTTTGGATGTATCAAAATTCGGCGCGATACCAAAATTTTACTTCTTGAATATTACGGGATTCTATTTTATAGAAGGCTACATTCACTGGCTATTTCGAGGTGCGTTTCTCATGGGTTACTTTATGCTGTGCCAGTTTAAGAAAACTCAAAAAACAAAAACTGATCTTCAAATATCATGGTTGATTAAAATGAACAGAAAGAAGAAATAGAAGAAATGGAAAAGAAAAGAAATGAAGAGAATAATAAAAGATATTAATAAAAAAGAAGACATCGTGAATAGAATAAAGAGTTGAACAGAGAGAGGCGTTAGAACTGCTATTCTTTGACACGATAGCAGGTGTATGAAACGACACAAAAAATACAAAAGGCGGCAAATTAGATAATATAAAAAAGAGCAAGCAATGAGTTGAATAGAAAATAGAGAAAAAATAAATAATTCATCCAGCCTGAACATTCAGTTATCATTACCTGTATTTTTCGGCATATATATTACTTCATTCGATCAGGACCAGAATGAACAAGAGGGTTTGAAAAGAAATAAAGGTATTAAGTAAGTGTAATTGTTCTTTCCGCAAATAAAATTAAATCCACAAATTAAAACGATATTCTAAATACTGTATGGAAAAGAAACGTACGCACACGAGAAAGTAAAAATGAAAATAAGTCTGTCTGCTGCTTGACAATATTTTCATAGTAACGCAATCTTGGTAAGCAAAGGATCAAGATATTAATATATGAGAGCAGAGAGCGAGTGGATTAATTAAAATATCCGATGACCGTTTCTAGGGCTCAGGGGCGAGTTGGGATTTATTCATTATCGACATCGCTGTTGGATTCTCATGGGGATAATATTGGATTGGGTACAATGACCTGGGCAGTTTTTTTTTTTTTTTTTTCACCAGACCCCGAGTCTGCTCTCTCGTTCTAACGTCATTCAAGTACAATGTATTTTTCATTTTAGGTTTGAAAATATTACCTGCTATGAATATACATTTATATATTTGTTGGTGCATATATGGATATGTAATTTTTGAACATATAAACCTATTAATCAGTCTCTTGCTCCCCCACCCAGTCTCTCTGTATTCCTCTCTGTTTTTCTCCCATTTTCTTTATTAGATTCTCTAGAGTTTGCAGGACGGTAGAGGCAACAGACACTGTTTTATCCACTAAAAATAACGTTTGACGTTCGAAAAATGTCATATAAATATGTGTGTGTGTGTGTGTGTGTGTGTGTGTGTGTGTGTGTGTGTGTGTGTGTGTGTGTGTGTGCGGGATGCGTTTATAAACTATCGTCTAAATTACTCAGAAATGAAACTAACACTGACATCTCATTTTAAGGTATACATTGACCAAAATTACACTAAAATATATTGAAGTACTAAAAAGTACATTTATTCAATAAAACCCACTGACTTCAATAATAGACTCCAAACGACTTTGGAATCTTCTGCAACTCTTCTGGACAGTCTCCTTGTTTAAGATGGTTAATGTGGTCATAATACTTGATTTTACTTCTTCTTTAGTGTTTCCATTGGGTTGCTCTCTCGTTCAACAAATCCCCCAAATAATAATAAAGCCGTTGCAGTTGGAGAAGTTAGGTGGCAAGATTTAATAGGTGGTGTTGTTGCATATGACTGGGTTCTTCTGCTTCTGGGGCACTGTGCAAAATCCTGTTACCAGACATAGATATTCTATTAGCGACCTTGTTGAACCAGGGCATCACTCACCATTTCAAACACTTTATATAGGTCTCCGTATTGAGCCTGTGATCATCACCAACAAATTCCGTAATTCTTTTCTTATCAGTCCCATAAGAGTGAGTCTCCCTTGCTGCCGTACATTTGCAATCATTAGCAGAGTCTTTCCGAATTTTCTGAACTGTCCTCAGATTGACACCCAACAACTCTGAAGTGTTCGCTTTCGAGCTTCTGTCCCGAAAGTCAAGCTGTGCAACATACGATCTCCAATTTCTGTTGGAATGAACTGCGTTATGGAGGGTCTTTTTCTCACAGACACTGCTCAACTAGCCTTACTCAAGGTGGAGTCGAGAAAATCAAGATCAAACAGCACACATGGGCTAAATTGAAAATAAGATACGGCAACAATTTACCTATCTTTCCACACAAACACACACACACACACACACACACACAAACACACACACATATACACACACAGATATATATATATATATATATATATATATATATATATATATATATAAGAAATAATAACGATACTCGTGTCGAAAAAACTTCCGCGGATCTACGAAGAAGGGAAAATGATTTTAACAAAGAAAGAGCTAAGTACATGAACTTCAGTCAAAAGAGCTCAGACCGGTAGGTTGTCTGGCTCGCAAGGTATTCTATATATACATATATATATATATATATATATATATATATATATATAGATAGATAGATAGATAGATAGATAGATAGATAGATATAAAAGCTTGATTAATAGATCCAACAAGGTGTTACATCTTCATTCGTAGCGATTACAATATTAAGTTTTGTTTAGCCTACTAAACGTGAGGTTTGATTAAAATACTTTAAACTAACTACAGCGGTTTAGACTCACTTGGATTTATTTATTTAAACGTCCAGACACATTCATTTGTGTCATTTGTGCATTATTCACTCCACAACCTCCCTCCTTTTGCGATTTCTTCTGATTAGTAATTATTTTACTTTAATTATTAGGATACAATACCTCCCCTTTTTAGCGAATTTGCCAACGTTGTGAATATAGTATTTTTCATGTTTTGGGTCAATCCCTAGGTTTTTCTTCAACTGATTGTAATGTCTTTTGCGTTCCCATTTTTTTCGTTTACTAAATATATCATCGTTAAAATTTGTGACATTATTACGCTGTCTTCCCACATTTTTTTCCATTCTTATATATTTCGGAAAACACTTTTTTGCCAATTTTGAAAAAGTTTGTGTTCTTTTTGTTAAAACTTATTATTATTTTTTAACCTGGTAAAACCTTGTCGAACAACGATATGATTTTTTAGGAATATCAGTTGTGTCGGTTCATACATGATGGTCTATTGGGATTTGGTGTTATCCGGAAGACAAGAATATGCGAAGTGCTAGTTCGCTCATTTTTTAATTAGTAGCCTTCTTAAAATCTCTACTGAAAGTACCCACAACGTGTTCAGTATGTCCGTTTGATCTTGGGTTATACGGCGGAGTAGTAATAAATCGAAAAAGCTTTACAAAATTCTTCAAATTTGTAAACAGTGAATTATGCACTGTTGTCCATGATTAGTGCATCCGGAACGCAATATCTAAAAACAGTTTGTGTAAAAATTCACTGTCATGATGAAAGTAGTATTTCGCACTGACAAATTGTAGGTCACTTAGTGAACCTATCAACTACTACAAAATAATATGGTCCCTTTAATTGTAGGTCACTTAGTGAACCTATCAACTACAACAAAATAATATGGTCCCTTTAATTGTAGGTCACTTAGTGAACCTATCAACTACTACAAAATAATATGGTCCCTTTAATTGTAGGTCACTTAGTGAACCTATCAACTACTACAAAATAATATGGTCCCTTTAATTGTAGGTCACTTAGTGAACCTATCAACTACTACAAAATAATATGGTCCCTTTAATTGTAGGTCACTTAGTGAACCTATCAACTACTACAAAATAATATGGTCCCTTTAATTGTAGGTCACTTAGTGAACCTATCAACTACTACAAAATAATATGGTCCCTTTAATTGTAGGTCACTTAGTGAACCGATCAACTACTACATAATAATATGGTCCCTTTAATTGTAGGTCACTTAGTGAACCGATCAACTACTACATAATAATATGGTCCCTTTAATTGTAGGCCACTTAGTGAACCTATCAACTACTACATAATAATATGGTCCCTTTAATTGTAGGTCACTTAGTGAACCTATCAACTACTACATAATAATATGGTCCCTTTAATTGTAGGTCACTTAGTGAACCTATCAACTACTACATAATAATATGGTCTCTCTAATTGTAGGTCACTTAGTGAACCTATCAACTACTACATAATAATATGGTCCCTTTACTGAATGTGCGAAATCTGTATGTAGTCTTCACCACAAAGGTTGTTTTTCGTGGTAGGTGATTTTATTACCGGTGTTCAAACTCTACAGGCTTTTACTACATTTCAGTGTCTTGATCTATTTTGGTCCAGTATACATAGCTTTACAAATGAGATTTCCTCATTAAAAATCACGGATGTCACCTATGTAATTCATTAAATATGAATATATTATGTGTTAGAAATTTTGTGGTGAAAATCAATACTCGCTCAATTAGCGAGTAAGCGTTCAAGTTTTAATTGCGTTTTCACTTTCTTTTATTTCCTTGTTTTTCGTAATAAATATTTATTTGTTTGCTTTTACTTTTATATGTTCCAAGTTAACTGGTAATTCGTGTAGTACATTACATAATATAATTTTAATTTTAATTTCACTTTTTAATGCTGCAGTTACAGTGTCTTTAAAATCTTTCAGTATTTTTCGGTATGAATCTTCATAACCCATCCACATATCCTAATTTTTTGGACAGTTGTTATTCCATCTATAATCTTAATTTAATAAACATGTACCCCAGCGTTGTAATCTATTCGTTGTATGCGTAGGAATTCTTTTTTAACCATAAATTGATATCAGAAATCAGTGGTTTGTCTGAAACCGAAAATTCATTCTGTGTGAAATTTTTTCGCAGCAAATATTATTGCTAACGTTTCTTTTTCAATATGACTATAGTTTTTTTTTCTGATAGTAGTAGCGAACACGAAGCATGTGTGACGACTTTCATATTTTCTTCATCATAATTAAAATACGTAAAATTAGTGTTCCTATTCCATAATCAATAACATCTGAAGTCAATACAATTTCTGATTTTGGACAGTAGTGAGTTAATAATAAGTCTAACGTTAGTATTTTTTTATTTCTTCAAACGCCTTCTGGCACTTATCAGTCCTGTTTCACTTTGCGCCTTTTTTAAGCAAGTCGTCCAGTGGAGCTCTCAAATTCTGCATTTTAGTAATATAAATTTGATATTCC
The DNA here is from genome assembly GCA_037127315.1 of Ascarosepion bandense. NCBI lineage: Eukaryota > Metazoa > Mollusca > Cephalopoda > Sepiida > Sepiidae > Ascarosepion > Ascarosepion bandense. Next base: position 6,343,804 of record JBBBDQ010000335.1, read on the forward strand.
CAGGAATGCTTATACACTAGTAACATTTATGTCGGGTAGGGCATATTCTTAATTGCCATTGCTTTTGATGGATCTGGTTGATTACTGTTTTTGTCAATGATTTTCCTAGTACCCAATTTTAGATAAAAACAATTCGCACTTTTCACCAGTGTTTAATCACGTACTCTCGCATTTTTCCAAAACCTGTTTTTACATACACGATATGTTGTTCATTAGATGCAATTTTAATTAATATATTATCCAGATCAGACTGCGAAATCACAATCTGCAAGCATTGTAATCCTAGTGTATTGAAATATAGCTGGAACTACTTTTATACCAAAGAGACATCTTTTGCGTATTTGTAGTTGTTAACTGTGAATATTCTTCTTCAACCTGTATTGGTAAATACACTTCAGCCCCAGCTTCGAAAACTTTTTTCCACTGTTTAACTTCGCAAAAATAACTTTTGGAACTTGGTAATTGGTAGTTATGGGGTTCGAAATACTTGTTTAAACCTGTCGAAAAATCCACACAAACATGAATTTGTTTTAGTTTTAACTTTGCTTTTATATTTTTTTATTTTTTTTTTTGTCTTTTCATCCACTGCTGTTGCGGCCCAATTCGAATGGTTAAACATTACACCTATTTTTCAAGTCTGTCAAATTCTTCGTCTAATTGATCGAATGTTGAAAATGGTAATCTCCGTTTCGTTTAGAATTCAGGCATCGAACCGTTTTTTTTTTTTTGTTTCACTTTAAATTTCGCTTTCATCGACAAAATTTTTCCGACAGAACAACCGGAAAACATTGTTCAATTTTTCTTTAAATTTTCATTCTGTTTTTTTTTTTATACTGGTTAATTCTGTAAGTATATTTTTACAATAAACATTTATAGGTAAATCCCATAGCACAAATAATTTCATCCAATCATTAATGAATATGTTTCTAGTTTTTTTTAACATATAAGCCTTATTTTTTAGAAACTTTGTACGGGATGATACGTTACATGACATTTCGCTAATAAAAAGTAATTTCTAATTTGACACACTACATACAACCTTGGAAGTTAATTTTTAATATAGGTTTCCTGTTTATTTTCCATGCGGCTTCATTTATTATTGTGATCTTACTGTCAGTGTCTAGTAGCATTTTTACACTCTTCAATTTTCTTTGGGTTTATGTATTTATCTTTTCCGTCCAAACGCACGGTACGATTCTTTTCTTTTCATTTCTTTACTGTAACTGTGACATTTGTGTCCTGCATTTTTACACTCATAGCATTTCGAATTCTTAATGTGCAGTTTTCTCTGTTATGTAACCTTCCACATCGAAAACATGGATTCATTTTCCTTTTAACACATTTGATTTTGCTTGTATGCATGCACGTTGTTTTCCCGCAATTCAGTAGGCTTCGCGGCTCAGAATTACGATTCTGTAGCATTCGTCTGATATCTGAAATAGACTTCAAATGTATTTGGCGTTATTGTCTTTCGGTATTTCGCTCGACTTCGGTTCTGTTTGATTGGTGAATGTACTAGATCATTCTTTTTTCTTATTGTTACTAATTTAAATAAGGAAATGTATTTTTCTATTTACTTTTACTGCACATTGGTCTTCCCGCATATAGTAGCGGTTAAATTTTAAAAAAATATTTTTTTCCTTCAGTTAAAAATGAGTCAGCACTTTTGGACAGCCAATGGCTTGTTTATTTAGTGCAAAAAGATACTTAATGAAGCTAAGATGTTGCTTGCTGCCAGAAAGAAGCAACGCATAGCATCCCGTAAGTTCGGTAGCAAAAACTACAAGCGACTCTGTAAAAGAGTGCTTAACAACAGTAAAATTTCAATACCCATTTTAATCAATGCATTTGAGGACCCCACCTCTTCAGCGGACAAAGCTGAATGCTTTGTTCGCAGATTCTTCACCAATTTGAGACTAGATTCGTCTGGAGTATCTACACCCGACTTCCTACCTAGAACTGAGGTCCAAATGAATGACGTCCACATTACCCCCTCGCTAGTCTCTAACATAATCTCAAAACTTGACCCTCATAAAGCGAACGAAGGGGACGGAATCCCAATCATAGTTTTGAAGAAATGTACCCCTGAACTCTCCTCTGTTCTCTCTAAGCTCTACAACTACTGCCTAACTGCTTCCTGCTTTCCTGCCTGTTGGAAGACGTCCTCTGTAGTTCCTATATTTATGAATACTGGAGAAAACTCGGACCCCACTAATTACTGCCCCATCATCCTCCTACCGGTTTTTGGCAAAGTTTTCGTGGCCATTATCAACGGCGAGGTGGTTCAGCATCTCACAGTCCACATACTTTTTCGGACAAACAGTATGGTCTCCGCTTCACCAGGTCTACTGCTGATATGCTAAACGACCATCACTGAGTATATATATCAGGCTCTCGACAAGAATGGCGAAGCTCGAACCCTGGAAATTTCCAAAGCGTTTGACAGAGTGTGGAATGCTGTCTTTCTACGCAAGCTACGGAGCTATAGTATAACTCGACAATTGTTTGACCTGATCCAGTCATTCCTCTCTAATCGCACAATGAAGGTAGTATTAAACGGACATGCTTCTCAAAACTACCAAACGAAAGCGGGTGTCTTTCAAAGCTCTATTCTAGGTCCTACGCTTTTTCTGATCTACATTAACGTTCTCCCCGATGCAATAAGATCCCAAGTAGGCATGTACGCTGACGACACCACCGTTTACTCTCGCCTTGAACAATAATCTACTTAGGTGGACAAAGCGAACCTCGCTGCCGAGTTTGAGAAGGATATCCAATCCTTGGTGGACTGGGGTAAGAAATGGCTTGTAAATATTAATGCTTACAGAACGAAGCTGCTATTTATTAACCATCATAGACAATCGCTCCTACTCGCCATTAGCATGGAACAGGCTATCCTCCTTGAGAGTAAAACACTCCGCCTCCTTGGCCTCACACTCTCAGCGGACCTCAAGTGAATATAAATCTACCATCCACCTGTGTATTGAATACTGCTGCCACATCTAGTCGGGTGTCCCTGCTATTCACCTCGGGGTTATTGACGAAATCCAGTGGAAAATCTGTAATGTGATCGATACCAACTTGGCAGCTCGGCTGCAGTCGTTATCTCACCGGCGTGACATGGCTTCCCTGTGCCTCTTCTATAAATACTTTCACGGCTTCTGCTCCAATGAACTTAGTCACTGGTGTTCTCTAGGTATAAATTTACACGAGCTACTAGATTAGCAACTAGATCCTACCCTTTTACAATGAAGCCGATAAAATATAACCGCAATTTCTACTCTAACAGCTTCTTTTCACGCACATCCCACTTGAAATTTAAATGCAAGTTCAATAGACATCTCCTATCACACTAACACGCATCTATTCTCACACGCTTTTTTTTTCATCTACTCCACTCCCATTTTCGGTATCCTCATCCGTCTATTACCCCACTCCTGACATTTTCTATAACTAACCCCGCTTTCTCATCACTTTCCCCTATGTAACCCCCTATGCAACAGTGGCAGTAAAATGCCTTGCTTGGGGTAAGATGATTAAAAAACATTTCCTGTGGTATAAGTTTATTATTTTGTTCCAGTTTCGTTAGAATTATTGCTCGCATTTCTGCTTCATTTTCGCCGTTAAATCTTGACCAAAAATGAACCCTTTTAACATGTCCGATGTCATTTCTTTTCATCTGAATTTTTCACACTTTTGTTAACGATAACAGCATATATGAAAAAATCTTCGTTTTTTCGTCAGATTCATACATTTTTAACAAGTTTTAAATAAAGAGCTTTTGTCAATAATTTTTTCTAGAATATTTACTGTTTCTTCAAAAACAATTTTTTTTTCAGCAGTACAAACTTACAGATTTTTAATGTTCTCTGTATATATAATGGCGATCGTTTTTTAAAGCTCGTCATGGGCATTAAATCGTATGTTCGAATATTTCTAAAATGTATAATTACGTTAGGTTAATGGCAAAACGTACAAATGGAATAGGATACTACAATCGTGGTGGAAGAGAAAAAACAGGAAGATATAATAAGGCTTCGTTAAAATTTAACTCACAGTGCAAGGGTCATAGCTAGTTCAGTAGCATGTAGAGTGGGGTGAGATTGCAACGGCTTTGGTCATACACATTGGGAGGACATCTCATCAAAATTGAAATAATAATTTAGTTTATATTTAATTTGGATAAATTTTTTATTTCTAGTTTCATCTTTTTTACATATTTAAAATCTCTTTTCACATGAAAATATATTTTCATATTTCACAGTATTAGGCCCAGTAGTAACTCTTCTTCACTACTTGAGTCTTAGGGGAATAAAATCATTACGAAATCGCTGCACGTCACTTATATATATATATATATATATATATATATATATATATGTGTGTGTGTGTGTGTGTGTGTGTGTGTGTGTGTGTGTGTATATAAGTGAATAAGGAACGAAGAAAATATTAACAATTTTCATAACATAAATTTAAACAGTGCTCAATATAAAAATAGAGCTATAAATATTTACACACAACATGATTAGACATTGTCCTTTCAATGCCGAAACAAAATGTACATTTAGTAGTAAATGAAAATTTGTACATGTTCTAAAGTATGGTATATATATATATATATATATATATATATATAATAAAGGAATATGTTATATCCAAAATGAGAGTAAAAATAATGACACCGTCGCCGAAGATATTTACTAAAAAAGAAAAGGAAAAGGAACAAAAAAAAAACAAAAAAAAAACGAAATATGAATTGTAGTATTGGGGATAAAAGACGGAGAAAGACACGTGTTAGGGCCATCAGTAAACGTCCAGGACAGGTGAGATTTTCAGTGTTTTGCAATACTCAAAAAATGTTAACAAAAATAAACAAAGAAAAGGCAAAATACAAAAAAAAACAAAAGAATATATAAGAAAAAAGTGGGTGGAAAAATGAAAGACAAAAGATTAAAAAGAAAAAAGACAAGTTGTTTCCTTGCCCCTATCTTGAAATAAGAATACTATCAATTCATTTGGGCAGATCCAGCGAGCAAGCCGAAAGAGAAATCGATACAAAGAAATGGGTATTGGGTTTCGTCACTTGCAAACAAACCAGCCACCCCAACCTGACTCGAACTCAGCGAACATTAATTTTTTTACATTCTCATACGCTGACATTTCTATTGAGCCGCGCCTGCACAACAGAAGTCATAAAGCGCGCGTCTCTCGCTTTCCGTTTTCGCCTTTTTGTTTGTCACCAAGGGTGTTTCTTCATCAGCGTACTTCACCTTTCTTGCTCTCTTTTCACTGATTTCATTCTGTTTTTCCTCTCGCCATCTAAAGCAGTGATTTCGTTTCTTCTCTTGTTCGTGTTTCTATTCATATTTATTGTCTAATTGTTAAATTTGTTTGCCAGTCAGTACTATTTTTTTAAATATATTTTTGTACATTTCATTCATCATTCTGTCTTTCTTTCTATTACTCTTCATTGTTCTTTCTTTCTTTCTTTCTTTTTTGTTCTAGTTCCGTCTTCTTTCTTTCTCACTTGTTTTAGTTCTCATTCATTAATTTTTATTCTCTCTGTTATTCTTTCTCGTTCTTTGTTTCACTCTCTCTCCCACAGGTTCTTTCTATTGATTGTCTTTCTTTCTGTCTTTCTTACTTTTTTCTTTCTTTCTTTCTTTCTTTCTTTCGTTACTTTCTTTCTTGAGTGACGTCTTTTCTTTCTTTCTTTCTTTCTTTCTTTCTTTCTTTCTTTCTTGAGTGAGTGAGTGAGTGAGTGAGTGAGTGAGTGAGTGACTTCCTTCCTTTCCTTCTTTCATTCTTTGTTGCTTTACTTTCTTTTTTTCTCTCTTTCGTTACTTCCTTTCTTTCTTCACTTGTTTTATTTCTTCCGAACAACTGTCACAACCTATACAATTACATATCTTGTGAAAAACACACCCTCGCACCACAATCACAGCATGTGTTTTTCTTTTTCACAACTTCACAATGATTTCTATAAATTTTGGCAACCTATTATTACACCAATACTTATTTGAAATTTACCCAGCATGCCCTATCAATGCGATTGACCACAAGTTGAATATGCCTGCTATAATACAACTTTTATGGAAGGTCTTCATAGAATAATCGTTGCTATTTTGAAATGTACCACGGCACGAATTCATAAATTGGTCTGAAGCTAAATCCTCTTGCACAAGACATGTGCCAGTTCTGAAAGAAAAGGTAGATATAAGAATTTGCACTTATTTATAGTTATGATTGTGTATCACTGTTATGTATGTGTGGGTGTATAGTCATCTTCAGACAGACCTGTTTCGCTGAATCATTGAAGAGCTTATGTATTATGTGTACTACAGAACATATAGATATATGTGTACGTATCTGAATCTATTATTGGAAGTCCAAGTCCAGTCACACACAAACACACGTATATACACGTAAGCACAATCACACGTGCGTGCACACCCCCATATATATATATATATATATATATATGCATTGACAAGAGAAGAGATTTTTTTTAAAAGTATAATTGTTTGTTTAAAGGAAATTCTTTCATCATAACGAGAATAACGAGACCTTGCGGCATTCATTTATTATGAAAATATTTTAAATGCAAAAATACATTGCAGTTATAGATATATACGTGAAAGTGAAATAAAAATGATGAAATTATATATATATATATATATATATATATATATATATATATAAGGGAACGGGGCTTTGAAATTAATTTTTTCATATGAAAATCTTTTTTGAACCCTAAACTTTAGTTTTCAATTTCAAGATAATAGATTATATATGCTTCCAATAACAAAATACTTCAAAACTACTTCAAAATGATGAAAATTATATATTTTTTAAATCGATAAAATTGTTATTTTACCTATTTTTAGCATTCCATCAGCACAATGTAATTCTCTTTATTAAATATTCTATCAAAAATAAGATATATTTTCAAAATCTTAACTGGAAGGATATTTGCTGATTTACGTTTGGTTAAGCTGATTTGTAGATGTAGGTGGTTTATAAGCCGTTGAAAAATTTATTGACAGCTTCATAGCGTTAATGAGGATCGGATAGCTTTATTAACAACCCATATTTCAACAATTTTTTTTCTACGAGAGATATATCTGTAAAAATTACTAGAGGAATATAATGTGAGCGCTTTTTTATATAACTCTATCAAATAATATAAAACATTTTGGAAAATATTCTCCGTAATGTTATGTTTTACTGAATTTGGGTGTTTTGTCTTTTAATTTACGATGGTTACCACTCCTATTTTCTGATAATGTTGTGTATGGACCACCGTATTTTTAAAATTCGGTGCGTTTATACACAAAATATATTTTTTAAGCACTGGCGTTTGATCAAATGCAGTAATCTTTACTGTTGCTGATTATTAAATAAGGTTTTGACCTAATAATATCATTTAACTGTTACCAATCCATAGTGATTTTAAAAAAATAAACTTTATAGATTATTTTAATTAAATGTAAACAACGAAAACAATTATTTTATCAATTTCTTATTAATCAATTTTTTTAATGCTCATAACATATATCATTCATAAGAGCAATCAAAAGCTTTTCGACTTAAATAAAATATTAAATTTATTGCTTTTTTTTATTTTACTATGTAGAGCAGATATTTTTTATCTTGGTATTCTGTTTTAGTAAAAAAATCTATGATTTAAATTCTGAAAGGAGTTCTGCGTATAACTGATATAAACATTAAGCCGTACATAAAAGAGTTACACGAAAATTCATGAAATTATATAAAAATGAACAAAATATTACAAAGATTTTCTAAAAAAGAAGCATTTCCCAAATGATTTCATACATTTGTTAAAAAGTCCTGAGATTTTCATGAAAATCCGATGAATTCTTTTTTTTTCTTTTTGCATTTTTCAAGTAATATCCAAATGAATGTGTTTTTCACAGAAAATTAATAAAATAAAAAATAAAATATTACTAAATGCTGCTGACGTATTAATAACAAAATTTAACCAAAACAACCAACGTTATATAAAGGATCAAATAAAATATTTTCTTTATCAAAAATTGTTTAACCTTATCTCTTAATAATAGCATAAAGACTTTGAAAATAAAAGTTTGTTTTCATTAAGTTCGAAGCAATTTTCAACAATATACTCTTTTATTAGCGAATTTTTAGCAGTACCTGTACATACATATATTAGAGGTACCTATGCATATATACAGGTGCCTGTATATATATATATATATATATATATATATATATATATATATATATATATATTAAAAAAGGATTAATATAATATTTATATTTAATATATTAATAATATTTAATATATTAATATATTAATATATTTATATTTAATATATTAATATATTAATATATTTAATATATTAATATATTAATATATTAATAATATATATTTGCTCTGTAATATTTTATTACATGGAGCTCTCTTCCTGTATCATTTTTTAATATTAAAATAAATTTTTAATATTAATTAGGATCGGGTTTTTTGGAATTTACCTTCCTGCTTTTTTCCCTTGGATTGAAGTATCTGAATTAAAATATATATATATATATATATATATATATATATATATATATATATATATATATATATGTGTGTGTGTGTGTGTGTGTGTGTGTGTGTATACTGGCATATATATAATATATATATATATATATATATATATATATATTAAACACGCTTGGTCCCTTTTTAGAATATTAGATCTCTCTAAATTTATTTGCTACCTTTATAGTTAGCTATATAGACAGACATATTAAAGCAACTTTAGTAATTGATGAAAATTTACTAATGCCAATTCTGAAAGTATAAAAAGAAATATTACATGCTATTTTCAAACATTTACATTTAGCTTATCAATATATATATATATATATATATATATATATATATAATTAAAGGATATTAAATCGTTGAAATTTCTTTGCTGTTAGATAAAGAGTTAAATAAACTCCCTTCAGACATATGCATAGACACAATGTGAAAGAGAGAGACAAGCAAAGCACACACACACACACACACACACACACGCGCGCGCGCGCGCGCGCATATATATATATATATATATTTCGGCGGCTATTTTATATATATATATATATATATATATATATATATATATTAAATCCCATAAAGAAATATCTTGTAGGTAAAATCCCAAAGCCCAGATCCTATTAATATTATTAATATTAAAAATGATCCACGTGAAGTGCTCGATGTAAAATATTATATACTTGCAGAGCTATGCATTATTCCGTTAATTTAAAAAAGGTAATTAAAGCAGAAAAAACTATAAATATTGTTAAAAATGGTTCGACAAAATCTATAAATGTGCAGCTTTTGATATAAAAAAATGATGTTTGTCCTATTTTACTTGACGACAGCGATCTGCATCAAACAAAAGAATTTATAACAATGGACGCAAATGCATATATTTAAAGCGATATTGATATATTTACTTTGGGTCCAATATGCTTGCATTATTTGAAAGCAATCTACGGTGAATGGAAAAAAATCAGACATTTTGAAAACAGGTAAGAACCATCCAGCGCCAGGACAAAATCTTTCTTTTTAAATTTTGTATGAATTTTGTATGAATATATGATGGCAAGATTTTTATATTTTACGAATATGTAGGACATTTTTAATTTCATATGATTTAGAAATTCATTCAGTTACTCTCTTCTTTCCTCTTTTGACTTTTCATTCTCGTTTTGTGTGAATTAATTACTGTCATTCGGACGCGGTTTTATTGCATGAATTACATGGAATGAAGAAAATTATTAAAATTACTTTCAATGCACTGAACTAAACGACTGTACATAATCTTAAAGCACAAATTGAAATAATTAAAAAAAAAAAGATATTATCAAATGGTTTATACAAAACACCAACAAACACACACACAAACATACATCTATCTATCTATCTATCTATCTATCTATCTATCTATCTATCTATCTATCTCTCTCTCTCTCTAAATATATATATATATATATAATACAAAGTGAGCTGTTTAAAATGTCATCTGAACTACAGAAAAATGAAAATAAATCTGAAATCTCATTTTAAAAAATATATTTAAATAAATTGCACAAAATTATTTTGAAATGCTAAAGAATAATTTTATTCAGTAAAATCAGCATTAGCTACAACCACAACCTACACATAGCTTAGAAATCTCCTGAAACTCTTTTGGACGGTTTCCTTGTTTAAGTTGGTCAATGCTGCCATAGTTCTTGCCTTCAGTTTATCTTTGGTGTTAAAGAAGTTTTAGTAGTCTCTCGCTCAACTGCCCCCACCCATATAATGATTAATGGGTTGAAGTCTAGGGCTAAATGTTAGGAATTATGTGGTCGCAGACATTTTCTGACAGTCATGACTGTTTTCTCCTGTTTGAGTGGTATGTTACAGAATGATGTCATCGACCCAGGGCTGCACTAACGGCTTAAGACACTTGATGTACGCCTCTTTTTTAAATTTGAGGCCTTTTTGAATGATGAATGGAGGCATAACATTGCTATCACTAGCGATCACTCCAAACACCTTCGTAATCACCATTAGACTCATCCTACTCTTTCCAGATCTTTTGCAGTGTCTTTAGATTGAAACCCATACTCTGTGAAATGTTAGTATAGAAGCTGTACAGCATGATGCTTCAAAATTTACGGGGAAGTGTGTTGCTTCACGGTGTTTTTTTATCTTACAGGCATAGGCTAGCTGGCTCTACTCTACTGTACAGTCGATAAAATCAGAAACAAGCAACGTGAATGCTCAAAATTATGAATATAATATCCAAAATTTACCTATCAAACTCTGTATATATGCTATAGATCCTTGGTAATATGTTTAGTACTTTATTGATTAAATTACACATCATTCGTTTTTTTTCCTTTTGCAACTATGATTCCGAAGAATTATTTCCACATCAGCCTTGCGTAATATGTTTGATCTCTTAATCCAATCTTTTTTAAATAACCGCAAAATGAAGATCGTTTTGAATGGGCATGCCTCTTCATCCTACAGCACGAATGCTGGTGTCCCACACGGCTCTATCCTGGGCCCGATGCTCTTCCTTATTTTCATCAACGAACTTCCAGATAAGATCAGGTCCCAAGTAGGCATCTACGCAGATGACACCACAATATACTCCCGCACCAGTAAGAAACCTGTCGTGGCGGACAGACATAATCTCGCTGCTGACCTTGAACGGGATCTACACTCTGTGGTGAATTGGGGCAAGAAGTGGCTTGTCAACTTCAATGCGTCTAAGACCAAGTTTTTGTCTGTCAAACATCACAGGCAACCTCTCTTGCCTCCCATAAGCATGGACCAAGCGATTCTCCCTGAGAGCAACGCACTACACCTCCTCGGCCTTACCCTCTCCTCAGACCTCAAATGGAACCACTATATTGAATCCGTAGCTAAATCTACTGCTAAGAATGTTGGGTGACTATGTCGATACAGGATGTTTTTTCCGCCTGAATCCATCCTGCATATATACAAATCAACCATCCGTCCGTGCATGGAGTACTGCTGCCATTTATGGTCAGGCGCCCCTGCCGTTCTCCTCAGTGTTCTCGACAGGCTCCAAAGGAGAGTCTGTAATGTGATAGGTACTGATCTGGCGGTTCGACTGCAGCCACTTCCCCACCGTCGAAATGTGGCCTCCCTTTGTCTGTTCTATAAATATTTTCATGGCTTCTGCTCGGACGAACTTAAGTCACTGGTGCCTCCTCAAAAGGTGTTTACTCGTGCAACCAGACTGGCAACTGGGTCCCACCAATTCACAGTCAGGTTAGCCAAATGCAGACGACAATTCTACTCCTGCAGCTTCTTCTCTCGCACTTCCACCCTGTGGAACTCGCTCCCATATTCTTGCTTTTCTGACGGCTGCAACCTCCAGAAATTTAAATGCAATGTCAATACTCATCTATTAGCCACTGAACTCTCCCCACTCCCGTATATCCGTCCCTTTCTCTCCACCTATGTATCTGTCATCGCACCTGCATTCTCAGCTTTCTATTGCTCCTTTCTAACTAGTTTGTACTCCTCACTTTTTTCTAATTAATCTTTTTACAGTTACGTAGTCCCCCGCTCATCAGTGGCATTTCTGCCTTGCTCGGAGTGAAATAATTAGTGGCGTTTATGACTTCGCAACCATGTGTTAAGGATATATTTTGTAGCAGGCAACTTAAGAACTGACAGAAACGTTTACATGAATATTTACACATGAGAAACTTTTGTTTTCATAAACAGTTTTTTTTTTAAATGCAGTTAAACTGTTTTCAGAATTTTTTTCTCATTAACATTAACATAATCTGAGCAAAGAAAATATATATAAATATAATATGGCGCATTTTGTGATCTGCTGGTAGTAATAATAAAACGTTGCTCAATATAACAATCAAAGCTTAAATCTATATTAATTAATATATATTTGTTCCTAACTTTTCAATAGTACTCATAGTTTTATTATAGAGCAATCCTCAAGAATAAATTATAATAAAATAAAATACTTTAAATTTCAGCCTGAGTATTGTTATATTTTAATAACGAATAACTGTTCTTGTTTTCAACAGAAACACTATCAAGCTTAGTTATAGTCGCACTAGTAATTTAAATAGTTTCATAAAAAGACAAAGCGCCCGAAACTTAGATAGCAGTGTACAAAACAAGACCACTTATAAAGAATGCAACTGCAGGGACAAAAATAAATATCCACTTCAAGGACTTTGCAACACAAAAGCAATCATTTACAAGGCAAAGGTACATGACTCAAATGGTCAAAATAAAATTTATTTGGTTTCAACAAAAGACACCTTTAAGACCAGGTAGTTCAATCACAGGTCTACATTCAAAATAGAAAACTTTAAAAAAAACTGTACAAAATTGGCTAGACACGTGTGGAAAATAAAATCAAAATATGGAATAGACCCCGGCATAACGTGGAGTATATAGTAAAAACAGTGAAGCCTTACAACGGTGACAAAATATGTAGACCGTGCCAAAAAGAAAAATTAAAGATTATGCTATTCCCAAACAAAGGCGAACTGTTGGAAGAAAGAGCAGAAATGATGACTAAGTGTAACCATACTAAAAAATACCTCTTAGGTTCATACAACCACGGATGAAAACGCCATAATTCCTTGTAATTTTAAAAATTGCGCGTTCAAAATTTCCCTGCCACGTGAACATTAAAAAAAAAAAACACCGTTACGTGAACGTTCTTAAAGAAAACGATAAACGGTAAAATCTGTTATTGCAATTCGCCTGAAAACACCACTCGTTGTAGAAACCTAGGTCGCGTAATAACTCGTTTACAAATGGAATATATATATATATATATATATATATATATATATATATATATATATATTATTTTCCATTTCGATATATATATATTATATTTCAATCATATATATATATATATATATATATATTATGAATTATTACGTTAGAATATGTGCAAGCTACAAAATACTACAGACTTGTACATTTTTTGGTAGTTTTTAGTTTGTGCATGTTCTAAAATAATAATTAATAATAAATATTCATTACTCTATATTTAGCACTGTTTTAAAATAGTGTTTTGAACGTTGCAAATGTTTTCTTCGTTTATATTCATTTGGAGATATATAAATTATAATCATTGTAGTTGTTAAAAAATATTTTTAAGGAATAAACGATTAAGAAATACATGCATTTTGTATTGATTAATTTTAATTATCGAATGTTTCAAATTACGAATAAACATTCTCAGACAAATTTCTGTTATAATATTTTTAGCTTACGTCACCACACTCATCAATTCTACAAATTATGATCTTAAAAGACAACCCACGCGCTTTCATCAAAACAGCTTATTTTTAAATATAGCATTTTTCTATCATTTAAAAATTTTAATATTCAATTCAATTGTTTCAACCTACCTAATGAAGATTTAAAAAAGCCGATTGTTTCGTGTGTATGTACTGTGCCTTTCTTACTAAGTAAATCATACTATTTAATATTGTACATTAAACCTTATTATTAAAAAAAAAAAAACAAGCCAAATCACTGAGCGTAACATTAGGAAATATATATTTATATATATGTTCACACTTTCCATGAACAATGCCAAAAAGGCAGATTAAATTGATTTTTTAAATTTTTTTCAGCATATTAATATTTTTTCCATTTTGTTGAAGCTTAATAAAAGAAAAATCCAACAAAACGCAAAAATGTTTAGATGGTCGAAAATATATATATATATATATATATATATATATATATATATATATATATGTGTGTGTGTGTGTGTGTGTGTGTGTGTGTGTGTGAGAGAGAGTGCGGATTTAATCGTTTCCTTTTTTATTTTTGTTGTCTATGTTTGTTAGTGAAAGTCAGTACTTTAATTGCCATACTGAATACACCCTGGGGCGATCAGGTCTCGAAAGAGAGTTGACTGACTGAGCATATCTCGCAGTAAATTACCGTTACTTTCTGTGGTATACTGGTTGCTAGCCAAGGATATAGAGCCCAATATGTCCTATTATTTAACCTATAACTGGAGGGAAGAGATGGATTAATACCGCTTAAGTGAATGCAAGGAATTCAACTTGAATTCGAAATTAGCTCCCCGATTTCTCGTTCGGAGCCGATATCCACTATACCATAACGCACATCGTAGGTACTGATTCTATTTAGAATTAAAATAAAACCGTGGCAGAGATTAATATTTTTGTAATATCTTGATGGCGGAACTTTCGAGGATGTTTTTTTGAGTAAGTTATTTTTTCTTTTTATGAATATGGCAATTTTAGTTCGCATTTGTGGTGACATTATTTTTCTTTCTATGATTAATGCGTTTGTTAAATTGAAATTTATACATTTGTGTCCATAGTTTATTCAGATTTCTGCACGTAACGTTCACTATCCAGAAAGACTTATCCCATATAAACAGCATCCAAATCGTCACAGAAAAATCCAAATCAATTATAGATAAAATCTGATCTACAAAAAAAAAAGCATTATAATAATAATTCAGAAGCAGGTATATGTAAAATACATTTACAAAATTCTTCCTAACAATATATTGGAGAACCTGGAGAAATTAAAAAGAAATATCTATAAATTTTACCGTTCCTAATAGAATCAATACACTCCAAAGCCAACATACACAACAAACACATCAAATTAACAAAAGGAAACGGTTAAATTCATTTTCTGAGATATGTATAATGATTAGGTTAATTGCTATAAAACATCTTAGAAATTGAATGATTCTCTTGTAGTGTCAACGATTTATATATATATATATATATATATATATATATATAATTTAGATTTTGTGTATTTTGGCAGCATTTTTTCATTAATGCAGGTTTCGTTGAATAATATAGACAAGTTTTGTCTATTAATTTTGTGTAGGATCCGTTCGTACCGTTTGATATACTTGATGGTGATATCGTTGAAAGACAACAAAAATAGTAATTGCTGATTTTTTTATGAAACCTGCATTAATATATATGATTTGTATATATAATTACTTACTACAACTGTGCAGGTTAATGCCTACTTCGACGTTTCATGAGGACAACGTTAAAACTATCAACACTCTATCTCCACCCCGAAATCGAGCACTTTCCGATAAAAAATCTGCTTGCCAAAATATATTTTATCAGTGAATCCACTGAAAATACAACAATGTTGGCTCCAAAAACTACCTCATCACAATATATATGCATGTGTGTGTGTGTGTGTGTGTGTGTGTGTGTGCGCGCGCGCACATTAGATCTAAATTTATTTTATAAATGGAACTTTGTGTGTGTATGTGTGTCTATGTGCGTGTCTGTGTGTGTGCCTGTGTGTCTGTGTGTGTGTCTGTGTATCCGTTACCTATAGACTACGAAACGGCTGAACCGATTTTCTTGAAAATTTGCACAGTTGTACTATAAGCGTCTGCGAGTGTGCTTAGCTAGGTTTTGTGTCGAGGTATCCCCGATAAATATCGAAAATCGATAATCGAAAAAATCGGGTTATAGAAGGAGTGGTCCGATTTTAATCAAATTTGATACACTCATAGACAAAGACATAAGAAATGATATTCAGAAGTTTCAAGGTTGCAGTTCTTACAAAAGTGCAGAAAATCGATAATATATATATATATATGTGTGTGTGTGTGTGTGTGTGTGTGTGTGTGTGTGTAAGGCAAGATGTTTGTGTGTATATCAATTTATCTGCCTGTATGTCTGTATTTTTTCAACCCTTTTATTTAGTTTTTGCTTCGGGTTTGGCTCTAAGTAGGTATAATTGTAGTTCTTAGTCTCAGCCATGATACCATTTACTCAGAGGACTTATTTAGCCTTCAAAATTCAGTTTACGACGAAAAAATCTTATTTGATATCGATACCAGGAAATCAAAATATAACTTACATACATTCATTTTTCTTTCAGTCTACCGTTTCGCTTTAACTGGAAACAATTGTTGCCTTTTTAGTCTTTCGTGCCAACGTTCAAAAAGTCTGAGCTCCAGGACCATTGATTAGTTTTAAAGCTTTCATTACACCCGAGCAACGCCGGGCTTTACTGCTAGTTTGTCATAATACAATAATAAATGGTTTCAAAGTGCAATAGGCAGACAATGTAAAAAATTTTTAAAGGAAGATAGATTCCTTATTTCCGAATAGGTTCATGTATGTTATCCATGTTGAAAAATTAGCAAAATCAAAACTCTTTATGCAAGAATTTCAAATGACTTTTTTATCAATTAACACTATTTTCTATATTCATGTATTTATAAGATGCATAATAATATCAAAAGCAAAAGAGCAGATGAGGGAACGAGGTAGAAAACTAAAATTAAAATTGAAAATTAAAATTAAAAAAATAAAAATATTAAAATGCAGTGAGAAGAAATCAAAGGGACGTAATTCATAAAACGTAAAAACTTAAATATTCTAAGTTTACATGCAAATTAAAAATTAAAATTTTAAATTGAAAATTAAAATTTTAAATTTAGAATTAAAATTAAAATTAAAAATATTAGAGTGCAGAGAGATGAAATCAAAGGGTCGTAATTCATGATTATTAATAATAATATTTGCGTTAAAAAAAGGAAGAAAGGCAGAAAGGGAGTGAAGAAGAAAGAGAGAAAAAGGAGCAAACAAATAGACGAATCTATATCAATCGGATTATAAGAATTAAGTATTCTTTTTATTGCAAATTGTTGTCATTAAATCGCTTTTTGTTTTTTAGTAAATTGAGGTTATTTATAAAATTTTATATGTTTAATTTAAGTAGATTAGGGTAGGACGCCTAATACAGTTCGGGGATACTAACATCAAGCAGGCACAAAAATTTAAATACCCGGGAAGTGTTATAAAAGAAGACGAAAAGTGTGACACAGAGATCCGAAGGCGAATTGGCATGGCGAAGGAAGCATTCTAGAAGTTGAATAAAGTATTAAAAAACAGGACAATTTCGCTAGAAACAAGAAAGAGAGTACTAGATTGCTATGTGATGTCAGTTCTTCAATATGGCAGTGAATGCAGAACAATATCATCAAAGATGAAGGAAAAACTTGAAGCAACTGTAATGTGGTTCTACAGAAGGATGCTGAGAACATCATGGATCGTGCATGTGAACAATGATGAGATTTGGAAATGATGGAAACGAATAGAAAATTAATCAGGAAGAAACAGCTGAAGTTCCTGGAACATGCAATGATGAATGAGAACCTGATACTAAGAGGACAGATAGAGGGGAAAAGAAACAGGGGAAATCAGCGGATAAAATATTTGAAGGACCTAATCATGTGAATGATGGACCGTGAGTTGCATGGTGTAAAAGGAGAAAGAGTGCTAAGAGACACCAGGGATAGGGAGACGTGGAAAGCCATGATCGCCTACATCCTGAAAGAACAGGGCACATAGAAGAAGAATGGCAGGATGTACGTTGTGGTTCAGTGTATATCGGCTTGGAACCAGAAATTGGAGAGTCTAGTTCGAATTGGTGTTGAATACGTTACATTTACATAGGCGCAAATATTCTTGGGAGAAGTATGAGTCCGTCAATTCTCCCTCCAGCTATGATTTGAATAAAAGAAAATATTGGGTTCTATAGCCTTGGATGCCTTCAGTCTACCGGAGAAAGTAATGGCAACCTACTACGGGAAAATCTTTTACCCAGTCAGTCATGCCTCGAAGCGATATGATCGCCCAAGCGTGATATAGCATCACTTGCAAGCGTGTATCACGTATGAAATCTCTTGTAAATCGTCCGGGCAGTTTCCTCATTTAAGTTCGTAAATAATGTCATAGCCATTTCCTTCTGTTTATCTTTGGTGTCACAGAGAATTTTGTTGGTTTCTCTTCATTCTGCGCTCCGCCCCTAAGAATCAAAAAGGTTGTAGTCTGATGAGTTAGGTAGGCAAATGTAAAAGGTGATGTGGTCACAGAATTTTTTGATAGCTGAAACTGCGTTATCCTTCTTGTGTGGCGTATTGCAGAGTTCCGTTTCAGACATAGATTCTTTAATCAGCCACTATCTTGATCCATGACACCATTACTTCATCAAGACACTTGATGTAGGCTACTGGGTTGAGTCTGGGGCCCTTACCAACAAATCTGGGAGATCATTTTTTAATGGAACGATATAAATGAGTCTTCCCAGCTGCCGTATTTTCGTAATCGCCATTAGTTTCATCCAACTTTTTTTCCGAATACTCTGCCCAGTCCTCAGATTGACACGCAAACACACTGTAATGTTTGCATTGGAGCTTCCGGCGGTAATGCCAGGCAGTGTAACATGCTGTTTTCAACACTTTGGCGAGGTGAATTGCGTCATGGTGCTCTTTTTCTTAAGGACGTGCCAATCTGACCCAAATATAATTAGCAGTCGACAAATTAAAAAACAACCTTCATGCGCGAAATGAAAAACAAAACGGTGGAAATTTACCCATCGAACCCTGTATACACATACACACTCGCAAATACATACAGGCACGCATATATATATATATATATATGTGTGTGTGTGTGTGTGTGTGTGTACACACACACACACGCAGACATATATATATATATATATATATATATATATATATATATATATAATTCTATGCCTTTATATGCCCTCTTAAGTACAAGGCAGGTGTTCAGTATCTCCTTTCAAACAACAGTCATGCTCGTGTCAGAACCAAGCAATACGGCCGATTTATTCATCCGTAAAACGTGTCATTTTATGTTTTGGGTATAACCTGTAATTTACCAGTCCTGGCAGTAATCTGCCACTCATGGCTTTATTAATTTTCAGGAGCTTCCGATTTGACGCCTAAATATTTGTTGCCCTAAAACATATTGGTCAACGTCATTAAAGTGCATATTGTGCATAGAACCAACTTATTAATCAAATATGTTTATATTCCTTGTTTTCCAAATCTCGCTTCACTACATTTCGTTTTTATGCACAATTGGCGTTAATTTATAGCGTGAAACATTTTTGAACATTTCAAGACTCGCTTAATTTCACTTTCGTCTATGTATATTGATATCGATATTGAAAATCGACCTTCCGCCTCAGCTATGCACATATGGAAGGTTTAGAATATGACAGCACGCTTGATTGCTTACCCATTCGTATCTTTTTTTCATACAGTACTTTCTGGTCATAACAAACAATATGAAAACCTGATATATAACTTAGGTGCTCTTTCAAACTTGATGTCAAACCTTTCTGAAATCATCACTGTATAGTTAATCGTAGGTGAAAACATTTCATTGATATTTTTGGGGGCGTTTGTAATTTCTTTTCTTAGTCACAGTGACTTGTGACTTGGTTTTAACACAAGAGTCAACAGTTTTCAGTTAATTCTACTCAGTTTTACTAAAGCTTTTTGCCATATCGTGGTCTGTTTTTCAAGAGTTTTCGAACGCTTCTCTGCATGAACACTTCAAGAATTGTCAACAAGTAACGAACTTAGCAGACCAAATATGGCGAGATTAGAATTCAGATCTTATGGTCGAAACACTAACAAGTTTACTCTCTCTCGCTCTCTGATTTTCTCTCTCTCTCTCTTTCTCTCTCTCTCTCTCTCTCTCTCTCTCTCTGATGTATTCAGCAATGAATTGAGTTCTTTCGGTGACTTACGTGTATTTACAACGCTTATATATAACACGATAAAGTTTCCAATCTTGGATTCCATGCGCCTATGGCTTAGGGAGTAGCGACTCCGATTGACACCGAATCACTCGAGTTTCGATCCCGGTCAGAAGCAAGTGGATATCTATCCACACTGATGAGCTGTAATACAGCAAAACAGGCTGGTATGTGAATTGCTAATATATATATATATATATATATATATATATATATATATTATATCGTCGTCCGCTGGCAAATCTGTATCGTAGCTCATCAGTACGGTCAGGCATCCGATTGCTTCTAGCCAGGATGGAAACCCAAATTTTTATCAGTCAGCAATTCTAGCTAGAGGACTTTAGCGTTTTTTATACAATATAAACACACGCCAGTAGCTTAGAGTGCTCAAATTCATTACTGAATGAACTGAACGATGCATGATTTGTTACTGTTTTTTCAAGGTCTATTAAATATGTAAATTCAAATTTTCTTATATCGGTTGGCCATTTTGACGGGTAAATTTAACTGACCATCTCGTCAGCGAAACAAAAACTCTCCGGAAATATACATTTATTCTTTGCGCGAGTATAAAAAACGGAAGTAAGGGAAGAGAAAAAAAAGATGGAGACAGATCATTGTTACTAGAACATGTTAAAACCATTTCGTTGTTGACAATAACGGAAAGAGTTACACTAAAATAAATTAAAAATACAAAAAGAAGAAACAGATTAGACGAAATTACATCTTTTCGAGGTTAGTGTTAAAGAGTCACGAATAATGTTAATACCAAAACAATCTGGTTAAACAGAAATTAAAAATTAAATCAATAGAACAAGAAGGAAAATAGGTTTAAGGAAGGAAAGTTATAAGACTAATAGAGGAAATGTAACTACTATTTTAAGAAATTTCAATTCTAAATTAATTATTTAGAAGTTTGAAATTAAATTTCAATTTGCTTAAAAACTTATTTCTTAAATTTAAAAGCAAATAATCAAATTAAAAGAGCAAACAACTGAGTCAACTGCTATACGTGATACGCATATGACCGATTATGTCTCGAAATAGATATGAATGGCCGTGCAGATAATTTTCCCGCAGTAGATTGACATTACTTTCTGTGGTAGACTATAAGTGAATACAATGAATTCAACTAAAATTTGAACCCGGCTTCCCGATTTCCCGTTCTGAGTCAATAGCCACTGCACCACAAGTCACATCTTAAGCCATAATGCACGAACAATTCACAAAGGCAAAAATGTTTAAAAAGGTTTTTAACCGCAAGATCATCCACAATAAATTTGCATGCAGTTTCTTGAAAGGTTTTACCATTCTTTGCAGATCTTCTTTTATCACAATGTGCGATATTTAATAAAAAAAAAAAATTGATCGAAATATACATAAAAAGAAAAATCTAAATACAATTCGCTGGATTATATACCCCCTCCGCCCCCCCCAAAAAAGAAGAATTAAAATTCTTAGTGCCCCCCTATATTTCGTGTCCATGAGTAGTCGCATCAGTCTAAAGATCAATTTAATTTGATGAAGTTCTAACTTTCGAAGTACGTCAAACTAAAAAAAACAAGCATTCCAATTTGTCATATATATAGTTAAACTTATATCAGTCAGTTAAGTGCCAACCGTGATACACGCTTGAGCGATCATGTCTCGAAAGAGACATGACAGACTGAGCAGAAAACTATCCCGCAGTAGGTTGTTATTGCTTTCTGCGTTAAACTGGTTACCGAACAAGGCTACAGAACCCAATCTGTCCTATTATTTAACCCATAACTGAAGGGAAGAGACGGATTAATACATTTCCCAAGGGTATTTGCGCGTAAGTGAATGCAAGGAATACGACTGGAATTCGAACTCGGCTTCCCGATTTCTCGTTCCGAGCCGATATCCACTGCACCACGAAGCATTCTGTTAATTAGTAAATTCAACTGTTCTTTTTCTTATTTTAAGTATACATCTCCGTTTTACATCCATTTTACTCTTTGCTGAAATTCACCGTCCATAATATTCTAAATATCCTTCTATAGTTCAACATTCCTGTTGCATGTTACATAATACTTTTTTCTCTTCTGGAAGGCATCTTTCTTTATTCAAACGCACCTTCAGATTTCAGTGCCTCTGTTTCCGTCGTCCGTTGCAACACACACCAAATACGTAAATTTCTGTAATTGCTTAATTCTGATATCTCCAGTTCGTAGGTCTCATTATTGAAAATCTGCTAAGAACATTCTTCTTGAATGATAATGCTAAGAAATTTACGAACATATTTCATTGTTGATTTTTTAATTATTGAACACATGAAAAATGGTAGACAAGACTTGCATTAGTTAACATTAGCCCTCTTTGTGGCGCCTAATCTACCAACTGTAATTAAACAAAATACGATATCTGGCCTACTATCAAATTGCTTCGATTACTAATTAAGTTTAGCTTTAAGGGCAAAATTAATTCTACTCTAGGAATGGGGCCTTAAGAGTTAGTTAAAAATTCAACATATTCAAGACAAACAAGTTATCTCATAATTTTTAGAATACTTGTATTTAAATAAATAATTACATTCAACTTCGTTCTATTTAAATAACACACATGTCATTTGAATACCACATATGATAACCTTTATGAGAATTTCATGCTTTGCATCTTAGGTTTCAAATTGTGTTTATCAGGTTCAGATCAAAGGAAGAGACTCGACGACGGCAAAAGAACATTTCGCACCACATCACCATTGGGAATATGTTTTTAAATCTTTCCAAGTTTATGAGACATGATAACAAATTGGAAATATGATTGCTGAAACGGCCCAAAAGTGGGATTATTTGGAAGAAATTTGATGAGATTAATTAAAGTTTTCTGTTAATTATTTTATATCATTTATACTTCGCATAGGAAGTTACAAAACTGCAAGACGTCTTTGTTAAATCGAGTATAATGAAGAGGTTAATTATAATTCCAAATATTCTTGACTTTTTACAAGTTACCTTAAAAACTACCTCTTTTTGTTCTCAGTATAAAATTTCTCACTGTTTTTGTCGTTATTATCATTATTTTTATTAATCAAAATAATTAACAAAACTCTTCCAGTATTTTGTAACATTTCCGGAAGATCCCGATCTCCAGAGAAAAAGTGTTTAGTAATGTTTTACAGTATTTGGAAACTATATTTCTTTTCAGGTTTTTTGATCATTACTTTTTCGAAATATGATAACTGTTGTGCAGTATTTACGAAATGCCAGCAAAATATCGGTATCAGGTGATAACTAAAGGGATTCCACATTTGTCTTGAAGGCGGTTTTTGGTGTTTCAATTTGGGTTAAAGTTTTCCCAAACTTTCTATTCATTTGTAATGTTTTTCTCTTTTTGGTATTTCATTTCATTTCATTTTTCAATCGCTCTTACTAACTAATCATCTCCAGTTGTCGGCCCATCACGCTCCCTTATTATGATAGTCGCTTTTCACTTCCATTCCGTTCCATTCTCGACAGCCGGCTTACACTTCAATGTCACGTAGATTATCACAGAAACCGTTTATTTTTATTCTATCAAAATAATATGTGTTTTGCATACAATTGTTTTCATACTTGTACGCATTCTTCTTTTATATACAACTTGAAGACGACATAGTTCGAAAATATTGTTAAATATTGAGAAGCATTAGATCGTTTCTTTCCTTTATTCTTTACCGAGATCATTATTATTATTATGTCATTTTTCATCATATTTCGATTTCTGCTTTGGTCTCACTACCAACCAAGTCTGCGGGGAGTCCTAAGGCAAGTAGTAGCGTGTTGTTATGACTCCATTTCATGTTTTTCTATCTTCCCTATCATCCCCAGCATTACATAGATAACGTTTTCCTTAGTGTGTGGGCTGTACTTAATAAGACAATTTTTTGTATATCTCTTAAGCTGGGGTTTCCAGGGATTCTTTCAATGTGTTGTTTTGTTCCATTTTTTATCATTCCAAGTGCACCTACTATCACTGGCACAACTCTTGTTTTCAATTTCCACATTTTTTCTATTTCAATTTCCAGGTCTTTATACTTTGACAGTTTTTCAAATTCCTTGATTGCTATGTTACAATCCGCTGGACAAGCCATATCAATTAATAGACAAGTTTTCTCCTTCTGGTTTTTAACAATAATGTCTGGCCTGTTTGCTTCAATTTTTCTGTCTGTGTAGATGGTGTAATCCCATAGAATGGTTACATCTTCTATTTCTGTAACCGGTGCTGGATGATGTTCATACCAGTGTTTGTTTACAGCTTTTCCATAATGTTTGCACATTGCCCAATGTAAATATTGCCCAACTCTATCGTGGCGATTTTTATATTCGTTTGGAGCAAGCACAGAACAGCCTGAGATTAGGTGGTCTATTGTTTCTTGGTGTTTATCACAAAACCTGCATTTTGGATCCATATTATTATGCATAATATTTGCCTGAAAGTTTCTCGTGAAAAGACATTGGTCTTGTGCTGCAAGTATAAATCCTTCAGTTTCAGACTTTAATCCAGATGCACGTAACCATCGATGAGTATTAACTTTGTCAACATTGGATTTATTGGTACGTACTGGATATTGGCCATGCAGAGGTTTGTCTTGCCAGCGCTGTTTCATCTTTTCAAGAGCTTTATCTTTGGCTTTCATTTTCATATTTTTTGCCGCAATAGTTGGTTCTTGGCTACTGTTTTGCTTTTCTACAGAATCTACTAACTGTAAATCTTGTTTGTATTTACTGCCTTCTTTTATTATTGAATATTTTTTCTTTCTTTCTTCATGTTGCCTTACTAATTGTATCATCCAATCCTTTGTTGTTTCTATGTATGTTAGTAAGCCAATAGTTGTTGTCTTGTATGACAATTCCAACTGAATAAGACCCTTTCCACCTTCTTTACGGGGTATGTATAGACGGTCTACATCAGCCTTTGGATGATGCATCTTATGCTTAGAAAGAAGCTTTCTTGTTTTAGCATCCATTCGCCTGATGTCGTTTAGAGTCCAGTTTAAGATGTTGAAGCTATATTGGACAACTGGGATTGCAAGGCTATTAATGGCCATAACTCTATTCTGTGAATTTAATTCAGTTTTTAATATCATTCGTAGCCTTCTATAGTACTCTTTACGCACTATTTCTTTCATTTTTTTATGGTGAATGTTTTCGCTCTCATTTACACCTAGGTATTTATAAGCTTCTTCTGGTTTCAATTCTTTTATTGTTACAGCAGGGTCTAGGCTAATTGAGGATGTTTCTTGTATTGATCCACGTAAAACTGTAGCTTTAGCACATTTATTCAAATTGAATTTCATTCCAGTGTATTCGCTGAAGCATTTTACAGTTTGCAGAAGACCTTCCAGCTCATTATTATTCTTAGCATATAACTTTAAATCATCCATGTAAAATAGATGGCTTATTTTCTTTTGGCCTATTTTATAACCACATTCTGTCTTATTAAGTTGACTGGTTAGTGCTATTAATGATATGCAGAATAGTAAGGGAGATAAAGAATCACCTTGAAATATACCTCTTTTGATGTTTATTTCATCAGACTTCTAGGTTCCATTTATATGATTGAGGTAAAGGGTTGTTTTCCATATAGACATGCACTGTTTGATGAAATTGATGATGACGGGCGATATCTTGTATATATTTAAAGTCTTTAAAATCCAGTCATGTGGCACACTATCGAATGCCTTTCGATAGTCTATCCAGGCTCTACTAAGATTTTTCTTTGTTGCATCTCAGCCTCTGACAGTCGGTTATTACGAATAATGTACCTACGTACATTGGCCAATTTATTTTCGTCAATATACTTTCTATTTGCTTGACCAACTTTTTCACGCCAAATGTCATATGTTTGGCGAGTCATGTTTTTTTGAGGTTTGAGTAACGCTTCATGAAATGCAGTCATAACGACTTTGTACTCCTCACGAGACCATTTTATTTTTTCTTTCTTTAAATATACGGTTGTAGATCTAGCTGGTGAATTTTCAGGACCATCATTAGGATTATCCTGGTTGTGGGGACCTGAAGATACATTCTTTGTGTAGGAGTTTGTTCCTATGGCAGATTTTTCGACCTCAGGTAGGTTCCCTCCTGAAGGACGGGCTCCCTGTTGATCCACTGGAAGAGCCATACTGGACTTTTTATTTCTATTTGTGTTTTTCATGTTTTTCCCACGAGTGACGCACGGGTCCAAAAGTCCACCCAAAGTTGCCCGGCACGTTGGGTAACGGTCTTTTACAAACAGGGTCCCGAAGCCTGTAGGGAATCGTTTGTGACCTCATAACGCAGTAGCCATTCACTCCTCGGCACGATTAACACCTTGAGTTGCGGGTTGTTGTTCGGAGTTTTCCTTCTCCTAAATGGGCTGCCAAGCAACATAGACGCGATTGGAATTCAAGGAGAAAGACGGCTCAACGAAACAAAACATCAATATTACTAGAGTAGTTTGTTTAAAAAAAAAAAAAAAAAATTATAATATCTTAAGAAAAAAAAAATCATGTTTATATTAAAACAAAATTTCATATTGAGAAAACGAAAAATTCAAATAGACAGACGTTTGTTGAAAAAAAAAAAAAAAAAAATGTAATAATTTGTTCGTCCACTTTATCTTTTATTTTTTCAACAAAGTCGTTGGTCAAAAATAGGATTATCATAATAAGATAAATTAAATAAGTAAATTAAATCAATAAATAAATAAAAATAAATTTATCAATAAATACGTAGACTTTCTATAAAATAATACCATATAAATTGTTTTTCATCGGATTTAATTTATTTTCTTGTTTTGTTTTGTTTTTAAGAAAATTATAATAGTTAAAAAAAAAAAATTACGAAATATCGACAGCTAAAGGAAATATAATACGGATGATTTTATTTAGGTTAATTTAAAGAACAAACAGATAAATTAAAATAAAGCAGAATTTCATAAAAAAAAATCCCTAATATCTAAAAAAAAAATCCTGTTTATATTAAAACAGAATTTCATATTGAGAAAAAGAAAAATTCAAAGAGAGAGACGCTGGTTGAAAGAAAACAAACAAACTTGGATGTAACGGCCGTTCATCGGAGAAAAAAAAAAAAAAAAAAACATCACTGCACTTTAGAGAGTATTGTTTAAAAAAACACACACACACACAATTATTGCTACTATTAATCTTTGTCCTTGCAAAAAAAAAAATCAAAATTTAATATGAGAGAAAAAGTGGATATACCTTTGAGTTTACTACCGTAACATTTAAAAATAATAATTTGTTCGCCCATTGTATTCTGTGTTATTCTTTCATTAAATCCAGCGAGAATAAAATTATCGAAAAATAAATAAATATATAAAATGAACGAACAAATATAATAAATTATTACATATTCTTTCTAAGAAAGAATATCCTAGATCGAACATATTTTTTGTGTTTTTCGTCGTATTTATTTATTTATTTATTTTTTTCGTTGTCTTGCTTTAGAAAACTAGTTAATAAATCTATTTAAAGGATCATTAAAAGAAGAAACATACAATTTGAATTATATACGAAGAAAAAAATAATGTTTATGTTTAAAATAGTGAAATTCAAAATTAATGTTTACGTTTAAAAAAAAAATCTCAAAAATTTTTTTAATAGGAAAGAAAAAGTGGACATACCTTTGAGTTTACTACCGTAAAATTTAAAAATAATTTGTTGGCCTACTGTATTCTGTGTTATTCTTTCATTAAATCCAACGAGAATAAGATTATCGAAAAATAAACAAATATATAAAATGAACGAACAAATATAAAGAAATTATTATATATTCTTTCTAAGAAAGAATTTTTTCTAAGAAAAATTATTACATATTTTTTCTAAGAAAGAATATCGTCGATCGAACAGACTTTAACGCTTTTCGTCATATTTTTATCGTTGTCTTGCTTTAGAAAACTAGTTAATAAATCTATTTAAGGATCATTAAAAGAAGAAACATACAACTAAAATTATATACGAAGGGAAAAATTAATGTTTATGTTTAATATAGTTTAATATAGTGAAATGAGAAATTAATGTTTATGTAAAAAAAAAAAAAACGTTACGTTTTCAGGAGCCTCAGAAAAGCACGTCATTCTCGTTGTAATCCCAATCGCGTTCTTCTTCTTCTTCTTCTTCTTCTTCTTATTATTATTATTATTATTATTATTATTAATTTTTTAAGAACATGACCATTTTTATCATTATTATTAAAACGATCGAATCTGGAAGGAGATTTTTGAAAGCGATAGTGAATTGATTGAAATGTTTTTGTCAAGTGATAACAACACTAATTAATGGCAAATCATGTAAAACTTTTCTTGCTCTGTGGAAAACAACACGTAAATGTTTACCAAATATCACTGTGCGTGTATATCCATGTGTATGTATGTAAATATGCATTTATGAGCGCATATCTTTACGTACATGTGAAGTGATCTGTGTGTATGTGTGGGTTTGTTCATGAGGATAATTGTGATTATGTGTGAATGAATAGGTGCACTTGTGTGTGTGTATATATATATATATATATATATATATATCGTGTTGGATGAGGATATCGGTTTATATAAAACATGCATAAATGCCTGACTACGTGTATTCGTCTGCGTATACAGTTGCTGTATGCGGCGTGTGTTCTTTTGCAGGGCGTTTTTTTGTGTATGACTCTGTTGGTAATATTGTGTGTTTATGTGAGTGCACGTAACTCTGAGAATATGTGTGTGTACTTATGTTTGTCTGTCGCTATAGGACTTAGTATGTCTGTGTGTGCCCACGCGCATATCCTACGTTACTTTGGGTGGGGGCGTTGGAGTGCAAGTGGTAATTATCTACTGATCAAGTAAAACCCATGATTTCATATTCCTTATCGATATTTAATCACCCGAAGCAGTCTCAGAGAAGACATCTACTGATTTGAAAAATGACTTCTCGGTAAAATCGATGGTCAATTTCCAGATAAAATTAGCAAACAAAATTACGCATTTAATTGACATAAAAATATTTTTATTCTTTTTCATGGAATAAATATATTTCAAAATCAGTTAACGCTTTCATAGTTCACCATCGTTATTTCTAACTTGTATTTCTACCATCTAAATTTTGTTTTCGTCACAACTGTTTCTAGAGTAATTCTACAATTAGTAATATTATCTTGGATGTGTTTTTTTATTAAATAAACCATTGAGAACTATTATTAGTTTTGAAGTAGTATTTCTTTTATTTAATTTTTATTGTTTTCATCACAACTTCTCACAGCGTCATTGTATAGCCATCAGTAAAAATTAGTAATATTGGATTTTTATTAGGTAAAACATTGTCAATTATTGGTAATTATTTTTAAATATTTTTTCTATCTTAATTTTAATTGCTTGAAGACAAATTTATAACTTTCATTCTCCAGACGCTAATTAACAATTAATAATAATATGTTGGATTTTTCATTCAACTGAAAACTGATTATAATTACTAATTTTGAAGTAGCTCAATTTTACATCAACATTACCAATAAACGTTAAACAACCTGAATGAATGAATGAATGAAAGAATGAAAGATATTCGAGGTGATTCGAATTTGTATTCTTTTTATAATGTGACAACATTCCCCACTTTGTTTAATTTTGAAAAAAAAAATAACGTCCTGAGCTGTTTCAGTGAAAACACATCTAAATATCCTTTCACTAAAATTTTAAAGGTGGCTAATGAGTCGATAATGAGGAGAAGTGAAACAAATACCAGGACTTTACCCAAGAACCGAAAAATGTTAAATACGAGAGTAAGGGTCCTACGCGTAATAGCTTGTTCGCTAGCAACCACTGAAGAGATCCTGTAGAAAGGTATTGGAAAGATTTTGGATTAAGAAACACATGAGACCATCCAATTCACTTATCGGTGAGAGAATTGGAAAGCTGAAGTCATTTCACAGTAATGTTCTTGTTGTTATTCAATTTACAGTAAGAACCACGATGTAAAGCTGATCTGAAGATTTTCGTGATTTAGTAATACTAATTCTTGACAATACTTTATCGGAGCCATTAAGCAACTCCCATCAATAATTCAAAAATATTATTAGCGTTTGGTTTGACATTTCTTCAAATAACAATTTGTTAAGGCTTTTATTATTGTATCTGCCACAATATAATCGATAACATTTCTGAACTGCACTTGCGAAATAAATGTAATAACAAAAGAAATGCAATAAACAAAAGAAAAGTAGTAACAAAAGAAATGATAATGACGTGAGAAACATGAGATGTTACACTGAGAAAATGATAATAATAATAATAATAATAATAATAATAATAATAATAATAATAATAATAATGAGGAAGGTCTTCTGCAAACTGTAAAATGCTTCAGCGAAGACATTGGAATGAAATTCAATTTGAATAAATGTGCTAAAGCTACAGTTTTACGTGGATCAATACAAGAAACATCCTCAATTAGCTTAGACCCTGCTGTAACAATAAAAGAATTGAAACCAGAAAAAGCTTATAAATACCTAGGTGTAAATGAGAGTGAAAACATTCACCATAAAAAATGAAAGAAATAGTGCGTAAAGAGTACTATAGAAGGCTACGAATGATATTAAAAACTGAATTGAATTCTCAGAACAGAGTTATGGCCATTAATAGCCTTGCAATCCGAATTGTCCAATATAGTTTCAACATATTAAACTGGACTCTAAACGACATCAGGCGAATGGATTCTAAAACAAGAAAGCTTCTTTCTAAGCATAAGATTCATCATCCAAAGGCTGATGTAGACCGTCTATACATACCCCGTAAAGAAGGCGGAAGAGGTCTTATTCAGCTGGAATTGTCATACAAGACAACAACTATTGGCTTACTAACATACATAGAAACAACAAAGGATTGGATGATACAATTAGTAAGGCAACAAGAAGAAAGAAATAAAAAATATTCAATAATAAAAGAAGGCAGTAAATACAAACAAGATTTACAGTTAGTAGATTCTGTAGAAAAGCAAAACAGAAGCCAAGAACCAACGATTACATCAAAAAATATGAAAATGAAAGCCAAAGATAAAGCTCTTGAACAGATGAAACCACGCTGGCAAGACAAACCTCTGCATGGCTAATATCCAGAACGTGCCAATAAATCCAATGTTGATAAAGTTAATACTCATCGATGGTTACGTGCATCTGGATTAAAGTCTGAAACTGATGGCTTTATTCTTGCAGCACAAAACCAAAGTCTTTTCACTAGAAACTTTCAGGCAAATATTATGCATAATAATATGGATCCAAAATGCAGGTTTTGTGATAAACACCAAGAAACAATAGACAACCTAATCTCAGGCTTTTTCTGTGCTTGCCCCAAATGAATATAAAAATCGCCACGATAGAGTTGGGCAATATTTACATTGGACAATTTGCAAACATTATGGAAAATCTGTAAACAAGTGTTTGTTTACAGATGGTATGAACATCACCCAGCACTGGTTACAGAATTAGAAGATATCACCATTCTATGGGATTACACCATCTACACAGACAGAAAAATTGAAGCAAACAGGCCAGACATTATTGTTAAAAACCAGAAAGATAAAACTTGTCTATTAATTGATATGGCTTGTCCAGCAGATTGTAACTTAGCAACCAAGGAATTTGAAAAACTGTCAAAATATAAAAACCTGGAAATTGAAATAGAAATAATTTGGAAATTGAAACAAGAGTTGTGCCAGTGATTGATAAAAAATGGAATGATAAAAAATGGAACAAAACAACACACTGAAAAAATCTCTGGCAACCCCAGCTTAAGAGATATACAAACATTGACTTATTAAGTATAGCCCACACACTAAGGAGAAATTTATCTATGTAACGCTAGGGATTATGGGTAAGATAGAAAAAACATGAAATGGAGCCATAGCAACACGTCATGACCTGCCTTAGGTCTTCCCGCAGACTTGGTTGGTAGTGCGACCATAGCAGAAACCAAAATATGATGAAAAATGACATAATAATAATAATAGGTGTCAATGAGAGTGAAATAATTCACCATAAAAAATGAAAGAAATAATACATAAAGAGTACTATAGAAGGCTACGACTGATATTAAAAACTGAATAGAATTCTCAGAACAGAATTATGGGCCATTAATAACATTGCCATCGCAGTGGTCCAATAAAGCTTCAACAACTTGAACTAAACTCTAGACATCAGACGAATGGATTCTAAAACAACGAAGATTCTTTCTAAGCATAAGATGCATCATCCAAAGGCTGATGTAGACCGTCTATACATACCCCGTATAAAAGATGGAAGAGGCCTTATTCAGCTAGAATTATCATACAAGACAACAACTATTGGCTTACTAACATACATAGAAACAACAAAGGACTGGATGATACAATCAGTTAAACAACATGAAAACAAAAGGAAAAAATATTCAATAATGAAAGAAGGCAGTAAATACAAACAATCTACGTTTAGTAGATTATGTAGAAAAGCAAAACAGAAGCCAGATGAAACGACGCTGGCAAGTCACACTCTACATGACCAATTTCCAGAACGTGCTAATAAACCCAATGCTGATACAGTTAATACTCATCGATGATTTCGTGCATCTGGATTAAAGTCTGAAACTGAAGGCTTTCTTCTTTCTACGAAAGACCAAAATCTTTTCACTAGGAACTTTCAGGCAAATATTGTACATAATAATGTGTATCCGAATTGCAGGTTCTGTGATGTATGCCGGAAAACAAGAGACCATCTAATCTCAGGATGTTCTGTACTTGCCCCAAATGAATATAAAAATCGTCGCGATAAAGTGGGGCAATATTAACACTGCACAATGTGCAAACACTATGGAAAATATGTAAACAAACACTGGTATGAATATCACCCAGCACCGGTTACAGAAATAGAAGATGTCAGTATTCTATGGGATTACACCATCTATACAGACAGAAAATTTGAAGCAAATAGGCCGGACATTATTGTTAAAAACCAAAAGAAAAACAACTTGCCTATTAATTGTTGTGACTTGTCCTGCGGATTATGACATAGCGGCCAAGGAATTCAAAAAACTGTCAGAATGCGGAGACCTGGAGGTTGAAATAAAAAAAATGTGGAGATTGAAAACAAGTATCTTGCCGCTGATGGTGGGTGCACTTGGAATGATAAAAATGGAACAAAACACACATTGACAGAATCTCTGAAAGCCCCAGCTTAAGAGGTATACAAAAAATTGTTTTGTTAAGTACAGTCCACACACTAAGGAAAACTTTGTCTATGTAACGCTAGGGATGTTAAGAGATATGAAAAAACATGGACTAGAGTCATAACAACACACCACAAACTGCCTTAGGTTTTCCTGCAGACTTGCTAGATTGGTAGATAGTGCTACCATAGCAGAAATCGATTTGTAATGAAAACTGACATAATAATAATAATTGTAAATATTATGTCTCTGAAATCGCAGAGAAATGGTCCAATCCTTCACCACCATGAGTTGTCGTTAATGAGTAAATGAAATTCTTGTAGACTAATACTATCTTGAACAACAGGCACTTAGGGAGAAATCGTACTGATATACTTTTGCTTAAGAGCAGCCTTGTATTGATACTGAGATAAGAAATTCGTAAAGGTGGAGCAGATGATAATGTATAGCAAAGGCCTGACATGGTAAATCAGAGGAATATCTCAAACGGCAACAAAATTACCCCTTCTGAGGTTGATGCATTCGGGACAATTTCCAGGAGTCTTTATGCACTGCAAGTTGACTAGGTAATATCTGACATTATTGAGAGTGCTCGGGTGTTAGCAATGATTATGTACTGAAAGAGTTTTGCCTCTAAACTGTGGGTAAGAGCTGCGATATGAGTATCATCCTTTGGCCAAAATATCTAAGATTTGGCAAGGATGTCAAATCAAATAATAATAATAACTGCTACCCAGGATCAGGGATTTACAACCAGGAGCTACCAACTGTATAACCTTAAAGCTGCCTATATGTAGTATATGCAGTCAGTTGATTACATAATATAAGAGGGTGGCCGACAGAGTACTTGCAACGACATGATAGGGCTATCCAGTACGTACACTGGCCAAAGAGAATTATTGGTCACATAAACCCCCAACAAGTTTTACAGAATGAAGAGGTTACCTTCCTTTGAAATGACAACGTTCAGACGGATAGGGAAATCCAGGTAAATCGACCAGCTATAATTGGGAAAAATTCTGTTAGAAACATTGCTCTTCTAAGAGATGTTGCAAACCCAGCCTACATAATTGGAAAACGTTTAACAAACTAATTAAATACAAGGACCTCGAGATAGAAGTCTTTAGAATAAAAAAACGATTAAAGATAAGACCATTTCCTGGACATATTGTATTTTGTTTTTTTGTGGGCAGTGGGTGTTGACAGATATCAAATAGGGATTAAAAACGTCGACTAGATTCCTGGTTGCCCTAAATTATAGGTATTTCAAAAATCATATGCCTGGGTAATTCTCACATCTTCTGTAGATTTATCTATATGCAATGATCACAACTACATATATTTCTTCTTTCTGATTGCATGGCACCTTATCTATTTGCCTTTTTTATACAAATGTTGTATCTTGAGATTTCTGGTTTATACTTGGGAGATAACATTTTCTTCACAAAGCAAATAATAATGATAATAACATTTTCCATTGAGAAAGTTTGCAAAACCAAAATAGACAACATAATCTCACACACATCTATGTAAAATGTGTGGGATCTTAGGTTTTTAATTTTACAAAATATCAAAATGTGGAAAATGTTATGTTTTCATTTCTGACATTAGATCTCGGGTTGGAACCAAGGAAATGATTATACAGCGGAAATAACTGAAATGTCGAACTGAACATAAAGTTTGTAAGTCCTTAAAATGCCTGTACTTATGTAGCACCCATAGCTCAGAGGAAGAATCGTCGACTGGCGCCGATTCGGTTGGGTTTCAATCCTGGTTTAAAAGCAGTCGGATGTCTAGCCGTACTGATGAGCTGTGATACAGCGAAACTGATCTGTCTGCGGATGATAATATATATATATATATATATTATACTTTTGAAATGTGCGTTGTGGTACAGTGGATATCGACTCGGAACGAGAAATCGGGTAGCCAAGTTCGAATTCCAGTTGAATTCATTGCATTCACTTACGCGCAAATATGCTTGGGAAAGGTATTAATCCGTCTCTTCTTTCCAGTTATGGGTTAAATAAAAGTACAGATTGGGTTCTATAGCCTTGGCTGGTAACCAGTCTACCGCAGATAGCAATGGCAACCTACTGCGGGATAATCTTCTGCCCAGATGGAAGAATCTTGGGCAATCATGTCTCGAAAGAGACATGATTGCCCAAGCGTGTTTCACGTATGGCACTTAAATGACTGACTTAGCTGAGTGAATAAAAGTGTTGATTGAATTCTGTGACGTGTACGAAAGAATTACGAGTTCAATACTCGGCTGCAGCAGAAAAGAAAGCACAATTAAAAAAAAGAAAACACACAATGTTTGATAATGTTCAAAAATATATCTACATATTGTCAAACACTTGAAAAATATTCGAAGAGTTACGTCAATAATTTTGTTTAATATTATTCTAACGTGTGTTTAATGTTTGGCATTGTTTTTCTTTATTCAATAGAACACTTTACCAATTCTTCACAAAGTTGTTGAAAATAAAATCGCTGTATTAATACTTTTAAAATAACTCAAATGATTCAGTGGTAATTTTGGTTATTATTATGATGCTTTTACTGATTATAGATTTTGTTGGATGAAGAGAACCGATTTTTGTGTCTCATATAAAAGACAATTATTCTTCAAAAGTAATTAATTATATTTTATTAATATTTAGTCTCTAAAAGAAAGATATTCAAAATAAAATAAAACTTATCTTTTATTATATCAATAAAGGTCACAAAATATACATCCGTCATTTAAAAAACTCATCTTGCAATGTGTTTTTTATAAATGTATTGCATGTGTACGTATGTATTTCCATGGATGTTTCTGTGTGTGTGCGCGTGTGAGTGTGTGCGTGCGTGTTTGTGTGTGTGTTTTCGTCTGTACATAATTTAATTGGTGATGATTTGAAAATTTATACTGGAGTCTGAAAACCGACTGTTTAACTTCGTTTAGCAAAATACAAGTATCAATCATACTTAGACATCTGACGGTATACACGATACAAACACACCCTACCGAATATGAGTACACACACATATACGCGCGCACACACAAATTAACACACATATGCACACACATATATTTGTTTAATATTTGCTGAAGTCATAAAAGAACAAGTGAATGTAACAGTTTCAATATTTTGGAAGATTTTTCACAGAAGATGCATTGTGCGAAACTGAAATACCAAGAAACATTGGGAGAGTGAAAATGCCATTAAAAAGTTAAGCAAATATTAAGAATCAAGAAAATTGCGTTAGAAACGAAGAAAAGTGTACAGCAGTGTTAAATAAAATTATTAGAAAATAAGTAAAAAAAAATTACATAAAATTTAAAATCTGATAATAATTAATATTTATCATTTATTAATATTAAAATTAATTAATATTTATTATTTAATTATTTAGTATAGAATTAAAATTTAAAATAAAATTTAAATAAAATAAATAAAAAATAAAATTACATAAAATCAAGTGAATATAACAATTTCAATATCTTGGAAGTTTTTTTCACAGAAGACACAATGTGCAAAACTGAAATGCAAAGAAATATTGGGATAGTGAAAAATGCCTTTAAAAAGTTAAGCAAATATTAAGAATCAAGAAAATTGCGTTAGAAACAAAGAAATGTGTACAGCACTGTTACATATTTGCAGTCCTTCTATATTGTAGCAAATGCTGAACAATTTCCTTACAGATGAATACTTAAATTAAAGTAACAGAAATGCAGTTCTACAGATGGAAGCTGAGAATACCACAGACTGAACATGTGAGTAACGACGAAGTTTTAGTGAACATGTAATAAAAAAAAACGACATTACGATATCTTACTTTCATCGTGAGTGTTGAAACTATTTTTTTTAAAATGATTTCTCTGTTATATTAATTTAAGGAGGGAAATCTGCAGATACATTGCGAAAATAAGAAGTTTCTATTTTCCGGAGCCACTGACGAATTTCCAAAATTCCTCTATGCTGTAACTGTTCTTAACAATTTAGTTCTTACTATGAGAAATATTAGATTTACGGCAATTCATAAATTGTTACTATCAAGATGGAGTTAAATAAGTGTGGATTATATTGCATCGCTTCATATTGTAATGGTTATTCCACAAGTCTAACCCAGTTATCAAATGAGTTATTTATGATAAACTATTTGGCTTCCCATATGGAATTATGTTAATTCTGAAATAAACAGTATTTCTCTACAAATTTGCATTCAAATTAAAAAAAGATATCGATGTCGACGAAAACGGTAATATCGGAATTTTTCTTTGTAGACAAGAATATTTAAATAATCCATGAGAAAATGCCAAAAGAATCCAGTGATAAGCTATGGAACAAAACAATGAAATGATTGACTGGAGGAGATAGACTAAACTATCGTCCGGTTCACACTCCACTCACGTCTATTGAACAGGTGAAGAGGCTCATCCCTTGTTCCTTGTTTAGGATGTGGTTTCCGGCTTTCTCTTTTCCAAACTTTTCACTGTTTTCTTTTTTTTCCAATTGGGGTAGATAGACTACACTATCGCCCGGTTCACACTCAACCCACGTCTATTGAACAGATTAAGAGGTTCATCCCTTGTTCCTTGTTTAGGATGCTTACCATTTTTTTTAAATGCTTGTTTTTGGATATTATTTTTTAATCATATCACCCCGAGCAAGGCGGTAACTCCACTGATGTGCCGGGGACTACGTAAGAGTAAAAAAATTAGAAGAGAGAAAGCCAGAAACCACATCCTAAACAGGGAACAAGGGATGAGCCTCTACACCTGTTCAGTAGACGTAGGTGGAGTGTGAACCGGGCGATAGTTTAGTCTATTTTTGAAATATTAGCAAAATTAATGTTATATTAATCTGATCTACACAACTATTACATGAATGACATGACCCTATATTTTACACATAGAAATTATCATACAAAAAAAAACTTCAAATACACAAAAAACAATTAAAAGAAAACGACTTGTATTAGACTTTTTAATTTTTGATTACTAAATATAATCTTGGTTTAATAAATGTTTTAAATAAATCTAACAAATTATTGAAGAATTTTAAAATTATTTTTGAATTTATATAAATTATTATAATTTTAAAAAATGAAAACAATTTTTTTAAAATTTCAATATTAATCGAAAACAATTTTTTTCTTCAGACTGTAATGTCCTTAATTTGTATTACATATTCAAGCAATTAAAAGCTTATCAAATTAAATAATGTCGTAACTCGATTGCATTTTTTAGTTTACTATTGAGAGACGATTTTGGAAATAGAGACAAAATTTAAAAAAATAACAGATAATTTACATTCTCCAAGGAGTTCTTCGTTTAATTAATAAAACGAATTTGCGCAACAAAATTTAATTTAAAACTTGACAGAGTGGGGGGAAACAGATGTTAAAAATATTTTTTTTCTTAAAATATTTAAAATTTACAATTTTCACAAATAATTTCTTTCATTTGTGAATAAGTCCTGAAAGTTTCATTAAAATCCGATAATTGGTTTGTTTTGGAAAGAATTTCCAAATGAATGTATTTGTCACTTGAAAAAAACTGAGTTATGTAATATTACGTTTTCCATTGTAAACTCGTAACGATTTGGTTACCCGCTAACTAAAATCAAGAGATTGTTTACCAAAATTTTGAACATGTTAGAAGGGAATAATTTTTTTTATAAAATAATTAAAATACTTTTTTCTTTCCTCTTAATAATGATATAAACATTTTGATAGAAAATGTTCGTTTTATTAAGTTTGGG
This sequence comes from Ascarosepion bandense, assembly GCA_037127315.1. Lineage (NCBI taxonomy): Eukaryota > Metazoa > Mollusca > Cephalopoda > Sepiida > Sepiidae > Ascarosepion > Ascarosepion bandense. The sequence continues at coordinate 6,382,888 of JBBBDQ010000335.1, forward strand.
GCCTTTTTTAGTCATATTATGCTGTATTGTTATCGATTTAATGAAGTTACCTCTTTTAAAATGAATGGAACCACGTTAGCATTTATATAGTAATAGATGATTTCGAATTTAATTTACGGGTTTTATTCTGGAGAGATATTGTATTTTTAATATTTCATCTACTATTAAAGGTGACCATTACTAATGAAAAATCTGTTTAGAATATTGGGATATTCAGTCGACATGCCTCAGTCCACAAAGTAGCGAGTATTTCAAGAGAATTTTGACATATGAATACTCGTTGCTATTTCAGAACATGTGCTTTGTCTTAACATGGTCAAGTTGCCAATTTAAAAATGTAATTAATATTTTGTAATTATTCGAGGTAATATTCGAATTAATATTAAATTATAAAAATTATATTTACTAGAAATGTCCTAAAATGAAGTGAATTAGTCTCCTCTATAAATACATATCTGTTTTTTACACGTATACTCATCATTGTCTGATTTATTTTCGCCCGTGTGTGTCTTTTTGACATTACTAATTTTTTTCAAATCTATAGCTCCGGAATTATAGAAAGAAAAACTTAGTATTTTTTTCAGACTCTTCAAACTCTTTCATACTCTTCACCTCCTCATGAACATGAGTAGAGAGTCATCCCTTGTTTCTTATTTACGAAGAGGTTCCCTGGTCTTTTCCTCTCCTTAAGTCTTAATAATGTTGCTCTTGCAAAATTTCAGTGACATTAGTAGATGGTGGTAACGTCTCTTCATACTTAGAGTACCAGATTGGCAGTATTTTGTTTGCTGCTTTCGACTAGTAGTTAGAAGCCCTAACTCTTGCGTAGCATCTTCAGCGGCTCCTATGATCAACATTTGCATAAAATCGGGGTTATTGCAATGTCATGACACGTATAGATGCGTGTCCCATGAAGCAATTCCGGTGGGTAGCCCTGAGGCCAGTCTATGCTGTAGTCTGCGCTAGTTCCCTTCCTACACATGTCACAGTCGATGTCAGCCTGCTACCAATACACGAGGCTTCTTATTACCAAAATAACCCAAAATTAATATTCACAATCAAAAATACAAATCTAAAAGAGCCACAAAAACCACTCAACATTTCTTTCGCTAACATCTGTGGTATCAGTCATTTAAGTGCCAGTCGCTTAGGCGATCATGTCTCGAAAGAGACATGACTCACTGGGCAGAAGATTATCCCGCAGTAGGTTGTCATTGCTTTCTGCGGTAGATTGTTATAGAACCCAATCTCTCCTGTTATTAACCCATAACTGGAAGGAATAGACGGATTAATACCTTTCCCGAGGGTATTTGCGCCTAAGTGAATGCAATGAATTCAGCTGGTATTCGAACTTGGCTCCCCAATTTCTCGTTCCGAGCTGATATCCACTGCACCACAACGCACATTTGCAGACCTCTTATTTCTCTGTGAAAATAACCTTAAACCAAGGATTCCTCTGCTATGATTTCTCGATTCCTGGTTAACTTTCCCTCTTTAGAAATGACTCCGCTGTCCACATGCATGGTCTGGGTGTATACATCTCCCTCTATTCCTGACTATTCATACATGTGTCTCCGTCTCTCTCTCTCTACTAATCTTAGCTATTTTTTCTTTCTCCACCACTTCCCTTTCCTGACTATTTCTTGCCAGACAGTGTTTTTGATAATGTAGATAAGGCCTTTTTCTCTCAAACCTTCGTTAATATATTTGTCTTCGGTGAGATCAATGCCACCATGTTAAGTGGCAGAAAAGCTCTCTTATCTAGCTGGCATTCTGAACTTTACAATCACCCAGTCTCTCACTCAAATGATGGATTATACTACGCGCTTCCCCAGTATCCCTGAAGGATGAGCTTCTCTGCTAGATACCTTCTTCACTTCTATCTCTGACGCCTGTTATGCCAAGCAGCTTTTCCCTTTTGGCAACTCTGATCACATTGTAGTTTCTGTTAATATCTCACTCCGCTCCCGGTTCACCCAGGAATCTCCTTCCTGCTATCTAAGAGAGGACTAGGATTTGCACTGCGATTTCCTTTGTGACGTCCCTTGGAAAAAAGTGTTTAGTCTTAGTGTTGAAGACTGAGCCTATGAGGTCTCCTCATGGGTGAAAGCTGTCATCAAACCTTTCATCCCAGCTAGGAAGTTCCAAATGACATTCCATTCATCTCCTTGATTCTCTTCTACTTTTTCGGTTATTATTATCCACAAAAATCACTTCTTTCGGCTTTACCGGAGCGACGCGTTTCACTATAAATTGCCCCTTTTTGTCTCTGAAAAATGCATGAGTATCCTAAAGGATGCTAAGCAGTTGATTGACGAAAAAAGAAGCAGCGTATACCAGCCTGCAAGTTTGATTCCAAAGTCTACTGGCGTCACTGCAAATTGTTTTAAACAGAAGAAAACTATCGATCTCGCATTTATTCAATAACTTTTAGGTCGAGCGCTTTGCTCGCAAATTCTTCTCCATTTTACTCGTCTTGAGTACCCACACCTGACTTCATACCTAGAACTAAGGCTCAACTGAGAGACGTATACATAACCTCTCTGATCTTTAACGTAGTTTCTAAGCCTGACCCCCATAAAACAAGAGGAGGTGACGGGATCCCAGTCGTCTTTCTAAAGAAATGTGTCCCTGAACTTACCTCTGTTCTCTTCAAATTTTAAAACTATTGCCTCTATGCGTCTTTCTTTTCTGCTTGTTGGAATTTCTCCTCTTTAGTTCCTGTCTTTACATGCACTGAAGAAACCTCAGAACCTTCTAATTATCGTTCTATCAGCCTCCTACCTATTTTTGACAATGTGTTCGTGGCTATTATCAAAGTTGAAGTGGTGCAGCTTCTGACTTCCCACAACCTATTCTCTGACAAACAGTATGGCTTCCGTTTCGCCATGTCTAGCTGATATGCTAACAACCTTTAGAAAAATACATATATACCTGGCTCTCCATAAGAACGGGGAAGCTCGAGCTATTGCCCTGTAGATATACAAAGCGCTTGACAGGGTTTGGCATGCTGGCCTTCTGCTCAAGGTAAAGGGCCATGGTATAAATAGACGCTTGTTTGACCTAATTTGATCATGTCCAATCGCGTAATGAAAGTCGTATTGAACGGTCATGCTTCGAGATCCTATCACACGAACTCGGGTGTCCCTCAAGGCTCTATCCTATTTCATACGTTTTCCTGATCTTCATCAATGGTTTTCCTGATGTAATCATTTCGCAAGCAGGCATCTACGCTGACGAAATTACTATTTATTTCTGTCTCATTAAGAAATCTGTTATGGCTGATAAAGTAAACCTCGATGGTCTTTCTGAAAAATTTTAATGCTTTCAAAACGAAGCTGTACTCATTTAACCACCATAGACAAATTCTTCTACCTCACCCACCAGTATGGATCACTCTAGTCTCCTAGAAAGAAATACACTCCGCCTCCTCGATCTCACTCTCTTTACCAACCTCAAGTGGAACGACTACATCGAACCAATAACTACAGATACTGCTCGGAAGGTCGCGTCACTCTGTCAGGCCAGGAAATTTTATCATCAGAAACCTTCTTGCACATATACAAATCTACCATTCGTTAGTGCATTGAATGCAGATGCCATATCTGGTCGGGCGCTCCTGCTATTCATCTAGAAGTTCTCGACAAAATTCAAAGGAGGATCTGCAATATAACCTATTCCAATTTGGAAACTTGACTTCAGTCATTTTCTCACCGACGTGATGTGGCTTCCCTCTGTCTTTTCTACAAATACTTTTTGGCATTTTTGGCAACTAGGTCCCGGCTTTTACAGTCAAAACAGTCAAATGTAACCACCACTTCTACTCACGCACTTTCCGCCTACGGAACTCTCTTCCGTATATTTGCTTCCCTGATAGCTACGATCTCCAATACTTTAATCTTTTATCTCTTGATTCCCTGCTTTTTCTTCGCCTTCCCTACCCACGTATCTTGTTTTTCATCATTCTCTCTATACTCTCACGTAACGCCCTGCGCATCAGTCTTGCCATCTTTCTCTTATCTTTTATCCGATACCCACCTGTAACTTGATCCTTTTTCTTTTCGCCCTCTTACGATGCAACCTCCCTCCTGGTTACCAGTGGCAGTACTACCTTGCTTTTGAGTGAAATGACAACACAATAGACAAAAATAGCCATCTGATTTCGAGTGACACGTAACGAATACCAGTGAACTATTGCTAGTGAAGAAACTTTAAATTTCACTGGCTACCATATGAGAACTGATGATGATCTGACTAAAGAAAAATAATTACTAAAATAATTTATCTGCTACTTATAAGTATATGTTGCTTCGTAATTGTTCCTCATAAGGCGAAGAGTCCTTTACTGTGTGGTTAAGATTATTTTCCTAATAACCAGACCTAATTCTTATTTTAAGAAAAAAAACAATCTTCAAAAATATTGTTTATCTTTTATCTTTTTACTTGATTTATGGTTGAAATCGGTACGTGTCTCTTCAGAATTATGAGTTTCTAACAAACCAGGATTTCTGATTGGCGTAACACAATCTTTTGTTCCTTTGTTGATGCCTTACTATAAGTAGCCGATGAGTGAATAAATGTATTAACGTCATTACTGGGTGTGACTCGGTTGTGGTTTTGTGCTAAATTAAAACAGCAAATTAAATATATTCCTCACTATAAGCTAGCAATTATTAAGATAATCTCGGGAACAACGATGATGCGTAATGGGTTTGATCCTAAATTGATCGTCCACAAGTTAGCTTTGTGCGGAAATAGGAAATATGAAGAACGACTCAGTTGGTTTAGCGGTTTTCTTGGAACTTTTAGCTATATTCAGTAGCAAACATCCAAGCCAACAAAAACTGACGGAATATATAAATTGTGCTACTTTATCCAGCGTTAAATCATTTACCGGAAGTTCAAACAATCTCCGATACTCTTGTTATAAGAGTAACAGTGTTTCATTTGCAAATAGATACATTTAAATAAATCTTCTTAAGTTTCTTGCAATTCTTTCAGCCTTGTTTATCCAACATCCTGCAGAGGTCTCCTCCCAAAACTCACCAGGAACCCGACACACACACACACACACACACACACACACACACACACACACATATACATATATTATATATATATATATATATATATATATATATATATATATATATATATTTAGTTTAATTAAAGGCAACAAATTGTCTTTGTTGAAGTTATTTTAACGTCCCGATTTGTATTTATATGAATACTGATAAGAAATATTTCGTATGGCTTTTGTATTAAAAATTATCCGAGCGTTCAGATTTTTTATCTTTTATGCAAAATCACAGCTTGTTTATACATTGGCCGAATTAAATTCAACATGCCATAATGTTGGTAATCAACGCCTCCTTAGTTCTCACTCATATAGACGTGCACATCATTAATGGAAACTGGACTAGTGACAACTGAGGAATTCTAAAATGATAATTAACCAAGACGAGCTAACCCGAGAAATGAAAAGCGGAATTAAAACGATATACACTTGTAGACTATCAAAAATGCCCAGTTGGAAGTTTCCTGAAACTTACCCATAGCGAAAGATGCCTGAAGTTGAGAATACGTAACAACCGAAACGTAACTATAGTAAATAAAATAATGAGGATATTATTCCAAATGTAACTAATAAAAAAAAAAATGATATCTGTCCTCCTATATTTTAACTTATACTTAACATCATAAAGAGAAAATTGAAATTTTGGAACACATAATGAGGAAGGAAACTTTGGAGAATCTGATACTCGTATGACGGATAAAGACAAAGAGAGTCATTGGAAAACAGTGCGGGACGTACTTCATGGGCTTAAGCAAATGGATGACAGAACAGGGTTTGGGAAAAATAACAAGACTAAAAATATTAAGAACTACAAGGAATACGAATATGTGGACGGCAATGATCACCTACATCTTAAAGTGACACGGCAGAAGAAAAAGATTTAATTTCATTGAAATATGTAGTTAAGATAGAGGAGAATATACCTGAAAGAAAAATGTTGTAATAACAATATTGTTGCAACATATAAGCGAAAACAAAAGATATATCAGATCGGTGCAAAAATTTTTGCCGATTTAAAATTTCATCATGAAAATGAAAAACTGTGTTTTTAAAAATATTTATTCATAACAATAACGACCTTTGTTTTCTATAACTTGATTCTATCTGTCAACGAATTTATGAATGCCTCGCTTGTAAAATTCTTTAGGTTTTGATGTGAAATATGCAACTAATTCATGTTCAATCTCCTCTCGTGATATTAACTTAAGACCAACTAACTGGCTTTGTAATCCTCGAAATAAGTGATAATCCGTCAGAGCTAGATCAGGAGAATATGCAGAATGGGTCGAGATGGCACATCTCATCGCCTGTGACAAGACTACTCAAAAATGGTGTCTGAAGTTGTCGTGAAAGCAAAGATTTGCAATAAGAAACACGTTGTCGAAGGTTCTCTGTAGACTGTTCTTGCGGGACCCATTTTCCAAATACTGAAATCTTCCCCATTCTTTTCAGTTGGCGTGACGCAGTTGTATGGGAGACATTAAATTAATTTGCAAGTTCTCTTGAGGTTACTGTAGGGCTTTGAGTAACAGCGGTATTCAACACATCTGAATCACCTTTTTTTGGGCGACCACGTCTAGCCTTTTCTTTTAAGCTGAAATTTATTTTTGGAAAACGGGAAGACTACCACTTAAAACTTTTTCTTTCACTGCATCAATTCCATAGGAATCCTGAATAGATCGTGCTGCTGCATTTGCATTGGAACCTCTGTGAAATTCATAGAGTAGGGCATGCTTAACATGTTTTTAGATGGAAAGAACATGGGTGAGAATATTGCAAAAAATATGAATGATGCTTTAATAATCTGAAAATTCTAAAGGATGGTTTAATATTCATAATTAGATTAGAACTTTTTCTGAAAAGTTAAAAATTCTATAGAAAAAATCGATCTACTAAATTTTAAAGTATGGTTTAATATCCATAATTAGATTAATTATAAAAACTGTCCTTAATACACACATTAAACTTCAACTATTACCTTAAATACTTACACACCTATTATCAGTACGGTTAGACTCCGATTGCTTTTTTATCCAGGATTGAATCCCGATCGAAATGGCGTCAGTCGGCGACTCTACCCCTGGGCTATGGGCGTTCAGTAGAAGTAGGCAGACTTTATATATATATATATATATATATATATATATATATATATCCGAGTGAGTATAGAACGAGGAGAGAAAAAAGAAAAAAAATTTTCCGTCCAAAACATTAATTTAAAACAGTGCTCGATATATGATGTATAGAGCTGTGATATTTATTATAAATTATATTTTAGAACATGTACATAATTTCTTCTATATATGTCTTGTTCTATACAATCATATGGCTGTTTCAGTGTTTGGACTTCTCCCGATGAAGTGTTTGAGTTCACACATTGAAACAGCCATATGATTGTAGAGAAGAGGACATATATAGAAGAAATTATGTACATGTTCTAAAACAGAATTTATAACATATATATATATATATATATATACATATATATATATATATATATATATATATATATTAAATATAAAAAGGAAAAGCAGGAAGGTAAATCCCAAAGACCCGATCTTAATTAATATTAATTACATTAATATTAAAGCTGATCAAGGTGGAGGGCTCAATGTAATTAATATTTAAATTACAAAGCCAATTATAAAATAAAATAAATTTCGATGTTCTAATCAGTTGTATGGCTATTTCTACATGAAATCCCAAAGAAAAATTTCACGTATCTTCGGCAACTTTTAAAATATAAAGTTGCCAATGATACGTGAAATTTCTCTGACGATCCAGTTTGGTGAAACATTGGTAGGTTTGTTGGCTCTCTAGATTAGTTATTTACTTAGTTTGCTCTACTTGCGTATTGAGCGCTTTTTGTTTTAGGTTACTCGTCTCGAGTATTTTTTTTGGGGGGGGGGCTGTGTACTTTGACTGATGTTCAAGTGCTCAGCTCGTTCTTTTTTATTACCGTTTTTTCCTTCCGAGTATGCATTCGGAGGGTTTTTCGAAACGAGTATAACAAGTTTACACACACACACACACACACACACACACACACACACACACACACACACACACACACACACACACACACTTTTTTAATCAATTAAGACTAATCTGCTCCTGTTAGGAGCAGTAAAAACAACAGTAAAAAAATAAATAAACGTAAAAATATTATTTTATGATTATAAATATATAATGTGTTATTTAGTCATAATACTCTAGTATGATAATCCTGTCTCGTTGAAAAGCTTCGTTTTCCAATGTCATTTTCCAGCGTCTTTCTTTTGGAATTCTAATTGCATTTCTGTCAATTGGTAAACCATCTAGGAGAAGAAAAACTCTGAACAACGACCCACAACTCAAGATGTTAATCGTGCCAAGGAGTAATTGTCTGCTGAGTTCGCGAATGACACCCTACAGTCTTAGGTACCGTGTCTATAAAGACCGTTACCCAGTGTGCCGGGCAACTTTGGGTGGACATTTGGACCTCTGCGTCACTCTTGGGAACAATATGGGAACTAAAAGTCAAACCAAAATGCCCAGTAGGCTATTTTAGTGCATAAACAGGGAGCCCGTTCCTCAAGATGGAACCTACCTTAGGTCGAAAAACTTGCTATAGGAACAAACTCCTACATAATTCTTAGATCTTCCTGTTCTCACAACTGATATAAGTCTAAAGATGTTCCTGCGAATTCTCTTACTAGATTAAAAATCTTTCATTTAATGAAAGAAATGATAAAATTATCTCGTGAAGTGTACAAACTTGTTATGACTGCATTCTATGAAGCGTTGCAGAAAACTCAGGAAATATCACTCGCCAAACAAGTGGCATTTGGCGAGAAAAGTTTGGTAATTCAATTAGAATGTACAGTGATGAAAATAAATAAGCCAATGTAAGAAGGAACATCATGAAAAATAACCAATTGACAGATGCTGAAGTTAAAAAAATAAAAATGTCGCAACCAGACTAGGCGAATCCACAGAATATGAAAGGAAAGAAGAAATGTGTTTATATACTTCTGAGATGTTATAGCATTTTTACTATTTACATTATTCGAAGTATTTCCCTCATTTTTGCTGTCATTCCTAGCACCTGAAGAAGGTCGGGGCATACAACAACCGAAACGACGTAAACGTGGCAGCTAAGATTATTATACTTCAAAATGTTTTTCGTAATAAATTTTAATTATAAAAGTAATCAAAAGCTTTTCTAATTAAATAAGACATAGTTTTATTGCATTTTTTTATTTTTCGATTCTGAGCAGGTTTTTGGAAAATGCATAGTTGTTTGAAAAAGAATGATTTACATTCTACGAGAAGTCCTGTTTTTTGCTATAAAAACAATTTCGTAATGTATTTTCACGAAATTTCATGAGATTAAGCAATTCGTTGTTAAAATATGTAAAAGAAAAATGAACAAGTCTTTTTAAAACATTTACAAAATAATTTAAATTTTTGTTAATAAGTCGTGAAGTTTTAATTAAAATCCGACAATTATTTGATTTTTGAAAGAATTTCCAGATTAATAGGCTTTTAACTTAAAATAGCGCTAGAACATTATTCGTAAATTACGTAAAAACAAGATTTTTAAACAAAATTTCGAACGTGATCTAAAGGGTTAAAAAATATTAATAAAATAATAGAAATTCATTGGTCTTTTCTCTTAATAACAACATAAATATTTTGACGATAAAATTTTGTTTTTCTTAAGTTTGGAGCCTTTTTTTATCATGTGATGTTGCTTTGTTTTTTGGTTTTTTTTCAGTGAAAAAAATGAATAGACCAATGCTAAATTACGTCAGATTTCTTCGCTGAACGATATTTTTGTTAAAGATGTTTTTTCACTTTTCCATATTTATTGGGAAATAATGATAAATTTAAAAAGCAGATGTACTTATTTCTTCATATTCTAATTTAATTAATGACCTGAGAATGATGACAATTTTTAACTTTTTATGGAAGGAAAATTTTAAACTGACTGCTGATGATTTTTTTTCTTAAATTACTTCCAATAAAAACAAGAATCCAACACGTCGATACTATCACAAATTCTGTAAGGATTTAATATTGCATATTGAGTTCGATCCTCTCTGGGTGTCTTAAATTGGGTACTTTTGTCAGATAATAAACACCGAAATACACTTCAGTTTCTTTTTTCAATTTTAATTCTATTCTGAATTTAAAAGTGAAGTAGGAGTCCGGTGATATTCGTAGAAACATACCTAAATGTTCCTTAACAAAGTTAATGTGGGTTATCGCATAAAAATGCTATTCATTTTATTGACAAGGTCTTCTCTAGTGTTTTCAGTCCTCATTGAGGTTTACGAACCATTACGATGCTTACTCCCGCGCGCACGCGCGTGCGCGCACACACACACACACACACACAGACACAGACACATACACCGACATACGCACACACATAAAAAACCATTACTCATCATCAAAAACAAGAATTCAGACTGGAGATCCAATCTACAACGAACCAATACTATTGACGAATTCACGTGTCCCTTGAAGAACTGCGTTCTTGTTCTTAATTTCGTCAATAATTATATCAGCTATACAACTACGAAACTGACTCTAAGACTCGCGCTGCATTTCTCATAACGAGGCTCAATTCGATCTCATTTAATCTCATACGAAGACCTACTAAACCCTATCCGGAACATACTTGTTGACGCCACAAATATCATAGCATCATCCACCTGCTAGAAAAGACTAAAAATAATTGAGGCTTTCTTGATGAAAAAGAAAAACCCAACACTCAGTAATAACAACTACGAACGCGCTAATAACATGCTTACCGTGCTTCCTACATAACACATACCACTAATCTGCATCATACATAAAATCACATACATTCTGTTTACATGTATAATAAAATTCATCCTCGAAAATGGCTAAAAATATAGATGAAAGCTATAAACATAACATTGGAATAATTTTTATATAATTTATGTCCTCAAAAGAAAAATTATAAAAATAATTACACATTTACATACACACACACACACGCACACACACACATAAACATATATATATATATATATATATATATATATATATATATATATATATGCACACACACACACACATACACACACACATACACACACACATACACACACACATATATATATATATATATATATATATTTCTAAACATATACTGTTAAATATAAGAGACACTGAAGGTCTATTATGTTTAATCATGAGCCGTTCTAAACATCGTATTTTGGCTTTAATTTCAGTTGAAAATAAAGGCAAAACATCTCCAAAATTTGGATATTTTTTATCAAGTTGGTTCTAAGCTTTCGGCTCACATGAGCCATCTTCATAACATAAAAACATCTACCATCAGCGACGATTTTATCTTGTGTTGACATAAAACTCCGCTAATATATATATATATATATATATATATATGTGTGTGTGTGTGTGTATGTGTGTGTGTGTGTGTGTGTGTGTGTGTGTGTGTGTGTGTAAAGAATAACATTACTTTATTAATTATTATTATCTACTACTTTCTTAGTTATTGTTCTTTTATTGTTTTCTCCCTTTAATAATGTCTTTTTTCTCAAATCACTAAGTAAAGCCCTCACGTTTAAGTTGCTTTATTGCCTTTTCCTGTGGTGAAGTGATTAAACAAATTAATTATTACTTAAAGGGATATATTTTCTTTTAATATTTAGTTTTCTTTATGCATGAAACTAAATTCAACAATTTCTATTTTGTTAAAACTAAAGGTTTCTTCAAATCAATGATGTTATTAACAAAACGCAAGAAATTGTTGCAATTTCTTAGGGCAAAATGCTTTTGGAGCGTATATAATACCTTTTCAAATTCTAAACCAGTCTTTTTGTGTACCTTATCAAAAACCAAATTTCAAAGACACAGTATTAAATGAATGGTGTCTTGCTTTTTGACGTACATTACTCACATAAAATATATCACGAAAATTAAAAATTTATTGGTTAGTTACAATTTCATTGTAAGACCCTGATTTCCTAAATAAAATTTGGCATCTCCATGTTCATAATCCTTGCTATAGGTTTTTGCCTACATATATTTTTGTAATAACTATAGAGAGTATTAAAAAAAACAGGTAAATATTTTATTTTGTACGTATTTTTATTTTATTAGCCTACAAACACTTTTTTATTTTTCAAGAATTCAAAAGCGTACATTTTTAACAGAAGAACAACATAGCTCGCCCGCTTACAAATATACGTATTTTGAAAGTTCAGCACAAAGTTCATATGCCAAGATAATAAAATAGTTTCATAGATAATTAGTTTTAGATAAATGCACTTCTGATTAGTGGGAAAATATTTTTGACTGTTCATTTGAAGTCTATAGGGAGAGGGTAACGAATTCTCAGTTCTCATTACACCATCGATGTCGCTCAACATTCAACTGCCATATGCTTGTAAAAGATGATAATTAATTGAACAGTAAATTGAAAAGCAAATAATGAATTCACAATTCGTTTAATATAATTAAATACTATACAAATAGTTGGGTAGATGGCCATATATTAAACATGCCTCACTTCCGATTATTAATGGACAATGCATAAGGTTGTCTCTCGTTCACATTCATTGTAGAAATCGGTCAACCTCAAGGAACCGCGGTCAGTCATTAGTTTTCTCTTCGTCTCCTCACATAAACCGAAGGCGTCCATGAGTTTCCCTACCGTCTAGGAATAAACTCATGATCATTAATCTCGTTCGTATCCAATTGTCTTTTCGCGTTTAAAAGCGCTACCTATTTTCATTTCTGAGTGGAAGTTGGAAAGTTGGTTAGGGTTGGGCTGAGATTGAAAGTGAAAGTGAAAATGGAAACGTGTGCGGAAATTGTGGTTGGAGGCTGTGGCTATTCTTTGGTCCAATCCCCGTCCGTCGAATGACTTTGCGCCGACTTTAGAATTAACTGTTTAGTCCCGTAGATCTTCGAAAGAACATTTATCTTTTGATGAATTTGGTTTTTCGTTTTTCTTGTACTATATAAACCTTCCTTCTTCCCTCCTTTCTTTGCTAGATTAACTATATTATTATTATTAACTATATTATTATTATTAACTATATTATTTTTTACACTGTATTTCTTCTCTAATTTTCTTCTTTATTTTGACTCCTCCTATCTTATTACTGTTTATTGTTCCCTTCTTTCTTTTTTCCTAATCTTTATCGCTTCTTCGTTTCTTTGTCTTTTCTTTTCATATTCTACCTTCTTCGTTATTTTCATTTTTCTTATGCTTTTACAAATTCTTCTTGCATTCTTGATATTTGTACACTTAACTTTTCAGTTGGTTTTAATAACCATTTCTTTTACAAGTGTAACAAATTATTTGTTCTAACAATAAAATTGAAAAAACATTTGACAATCATTTTACAAAAGCAAATTTAAAACTATTTAAATTTCATTATCTAATAATTTAATTATTATGAGTTCTCAAGTTTTTCTTTTTTGCAATTTAATTATAACTTCCTAACTTTTATTCAATAATTATTAATTCATACTTCACCTGTTGTAATTAATTTAATAAATTAAATTGTCTTATATTTATAATTTATTTTCTCATAATTGTAATGTATGGTTCTAAATATATACATTGTAATAAATTATAATAATAATTTAATTATATAATTAAAATATAGTTGATGGTTTTTTATTACATTTTTATTTTTCCAAAATGAAATATTCTATTGAGTTTTATTTATTCTTTGTTCATAAAGTTAGACCTTACTTCTCTAAATCATATTTTATTTTTTCACAAATACTTGAAGAGATTTAAGAAACTCTACTAATCTTAGAAAATTTTTATGATAATAGAATTAAGGAAAAATTCTAACATTAAATGGAAAATTATTTTGAAAAGCAAATAAAAGGTGAAATAAAAATAAATTATTTGCATTTCTTTGTTTCTAAAGCTGATGCTTTTGATGTTATTAATGTCCCAAGTTATGAATTAAAACATTACAATAGTTCGAAAGCATTAAAAAATTTGAAATAAGTAATATTTTTATTTTGAACACTTAATTAATTTCATTTTTAAATAATATTTAAAATATTTTTCTCTTCAGTGAAAATTAGTGTTTCATTTTTATATCAGAAACTTATATGACTTTCTTTATTTCAATAATGTTTGATCTGCTTGCAAATTTTCAATGATGTAAATCTAGTGTCATGTTTCAGAAACAGGAATAATTTTACTTAAATTATCCTATATTTGTACGGATTATTGCGCAGCAATGTTACTCATTTTATTGACAAAGATAACTTTAGAGGGTGCAACCTTCATTAAGGTATATAAACCTTCAGCTGCTTACACACACACAAACACATACGCATATATATATATATATATATATATATATATATATATATATATATATATATACCTTCAAAGATTTTTCCAGGAAAAAGCCTATCGTGATAAAAACGAGAGGCACATTTGATAAAAACAAAGGTTTATCGTCAAAATGTTTATGTTATTATTCAGAGGAAAAACCAAAGTATTTTTAATTATTATGTTATTTATTTTTACGATTTTTAGCACGTTTCAAATTTTTGTAAAAATCTTTATTTTCTTACGTCATCGGTTAGGCCAATGGTTAGTATTAGAAATAGCGTCTTTTGTGGGGTTAAAACATATAGTTTTGGAAAATCTTGCAAACTTCAAATTATTGTAGGATTTTAATAAAAATTATCAGGACTTATTCAAAAATGAATTATTTAACAATTTATTAAAAATCTTGGTGAAATTATTTTCTTCATTTTTTTTACATCTGTTACCCTCAGTTATTTGGTTACATAAAATTTCGAGAACTTAAAATTTCACCCCGTTCATAATAATATTGGTTAAAAGCAATATATTGAAGAATTTAAATCGTTAATTTGTTTTTGTCAAACAAAAAAAAACATTTACCTAAAATGTATCATATCGTCAATACAAAAATGCAATAAAACTATATTATTTAATTCTATAAGCTTTTAATTACTTTTATGAAAAAGATATTATTAAGAACACACTATAGTCTTAATTAAAAGGAAAAAATTGTTAAATAATGAATCTTTATAAGAATTTTACAAATGTATTTAAAAATTTGATTAACATTGAAATTATTTAAAATTCTGTATTAATTTCAGCCTTTTAGATGATATTATCTTTAGGTAAAACTTCATTGACTTATCATTAATTGAGATGATTCATACAAAATTTTGTAACTACCAGCGTCTATCCACGATATTAGCATAAAATAAGAACAAGAACTGTCATAAATTTGAAGTTATCATTTCTAAAATTCAATAAAATATTAGATTATGGAAGTTACGAAAAATATTTTTGCATATTTTTTAAGATTACTAAAAACTTAAAAGTTATATAAAAAAGACGCTCGGGGCGTTTTCTACAATTTTATTTTAAAGGTAAAGTTTCACCAGAACAATATTAGTCAAAGCATAGATCCTGTTGAGTTAAAAATGCATTTAGGCGATATTTTAAGCTTAAAGTAAATAATATTTGTTTCAAATCTGATTACTTATACTTTAACCCAGATAAATTTTCCGAAAAACAAAATATAGTTTCAGAAAAGTATATTTTACTTTTAGAAGGTTTTTAATAAACAGAATTACAATGCGATGAAAGACGACAAAATTTCTAATCAGCTACTTTAGAATAATAATAATAATAATAATAATAATAATAATAATAATAATTAATTCAAATTAGATTTTCAAATATAGAAAAGGATTTTGATTATCGGAAATATTACTTTTAATCTATTAGCTTGAATTTAGAACTATAATAAAATTTCAGAAATATTTTTAATCCATTTTAAACCCTAGATAAAGCACTTTTTCTGGAGGTCCTTATATATATATATATATATATATATATATATATATATATATATATATATATATATACTTGTGTGAGTACAGAATAACATTATTTTACTAATTATTTATTAATTATAAGATTATATTTTCAGGATAATGTTTAGTTTTGTGTAAGGAAAATTGCAATTCAACAATATTCGCTCTCTTTGAAATTACATTTCTCTTCAAAGTTATTGATATTGCCAAAAAACTGCAGTGAACTATTGGTTTTTTGGCAAAACATTGTTTATGGCTACGTTACGTTGCAGCACGAGTCCTGTAGGATATTCGTAGTTACGCAACACGGAGCTGTGTCAGCATCTAGATGGGAAGACTGCTATAGAATATCAGGTGCTATAAGCTTGGATGTGAGGGTGGTGTAATTGATAACAGCTCGGAACTGCTTATCAGAGGGCCGAGTTACAATTTTAGTCGGGTTAGATATAATCACCTACGCTCTGATAACATTGGAAAATATATGAATCTACCTCTCTCTATGGGTTAATTAGTAAGATTATATCTATAAATCATTATTACCTAAAAAACAATACAATCTAAAAAAATGTTATGGCCTTAATATAACCTGCAAAATTTGATAAGCCATAGTAAAAGGTACAATAAGCAATTACGCGAAAATCTTTTTGATCGTACCGATCACAAGTAGAGGATAATACTCTTTCAAATTCTAAAATTGACGTACAGTGGATGTCGACTCAAAACGACAAATCGGGGATGCTGAGTTCGAATTCCGGTTAAATTCCTTGCATTGACTTACGTACAAATAAATACCCTTGGGAAAGGTATTAATCCGTTTCTTTTTGGGTTCTATAGCCTTGGTCGGCAACCAGTCTACTGCAGAAAGCAATGGCAACCTTCTGCAGGATAATCTTCTGCTCAGTCAGTTATGTCTCTTTCGAGACATGATCGCCCAAAGCGTGTATCACATATGGCACTTAACTGAATGACTAAAAATGAGTCTCAATAACATTAAAGGAATTACTTCCAGGTTCTCGACGGAAATGGATCCTGAAAATGTAATATCTCTCTTTGTTAATGACAATTTCATTATAAATATTGTGTTCAGCTTAAATGCTTAGTGTTCATCATTGAGGAGTGGGGGTTAGTATATATCTTCAAATAGCCAGTACCTTTATAAATGTCAACACCGATCGTTGAATTGTTCAGTCAGTATTGTGTCTCAATTTTTTAACTCATACAATTAAGATTGCAACATTTTGTCAGTTCTAAATAAAACTACGATTCTAACCTTCATATTTCATATAATTATCACCCACCAAGAAAGGTCATGGTACTTCTTCAATATCTGACTCTCTTTTACATTCAATCCGTTTTTCTAATTAATTTATTTTTTAAAAATATGCTATACATCTTAATTAATATTTTTAAGTTATATATACAATTATATTCAATTAGTTTATCATGTATGGCATAAATTTATATTAAAATATCTACATAGATTTTTCAGCGTACGTAAATACTTAAAAAATATATTTTCAAACAAATTGTGCTAGGTTTATTCCTCTTTTCAATAAGATAACTATTTTCCTAATTAACCCTTGATAGGTGTAAAAAACAATATACATATATATATATATATATATATATGTGTGTGTGTGGGGGGGTGTCTCTCTGTGTGTGTGTGTGTGTGTGTGTGTGTGTGTGTGTGTGTGTGTGTGTGTGTGTGTGTTACTTTAGTTTGCAATTTTTCAATATATTTTATTTGTAAAGCAGTTATTACACGACCAGATTTCTGCCTTTCGGTAGAATATTTTTTATTTAAATCGCCTGAAAATGGTGGAAAATATTCCAAAATGTTCTACAATATAATTGTATTGAACACGTTTTAATACAACTGTGCACTGGTCAAATTTAATTATGAGATGTGCAGTCGTAGTTTAGAATTTTAAATTAGTAATAAAATTCAGCTAAATTAAAATGAATTGAACCAAAGTTAAATTTTAAAATGTAATTTAATATTTCTGAAATGAAATGAAAACTTTTATTGAAAAATTTCGATTTCATGTATTATTTTAATTATTTGCTTTGTGCAAAAATATTTCTTCAAACAAGTTTCCCAATGAACTATGAATTTTCTTATTTAATATCAATTCTTGATAAGAAGTTCGTAATGTAATTTGTTTTCTGTTTTAGTTACTATTATTAATTTTAAATGTGCAGTTAAAATTTATATCGATACCTTATTTTGAAAAAATAATTAAAATAAAAAAAATGTATTTTTGCATTTTTGTAATGCAAAAAGTTCATTAGATTCCCAGTTATTTAAACAATAATACAGAAAAGAAAAGAATTAAAAAAACATTGTGAGAATAAAAAAGGTTTTCATGTGTGTGTGTGTGTGTGTGTGTGTGTGTGTGTGCATGCTACGCGATGGGTAAATTTTCGCCGCTTTATATATTTAGTTTCGTATGCACAGGTAAGTTAGGCACCGTGTGTAAGTGAAAGGGCACCATAAATCAATTCACTCCGACAGAAATTTGGAAACGCCAAGCTATGATCTTTGGCATTCGCGTCAGCAGCTACATTACGAAAATTTCAAAGTTGTTGAGTTTCAATATGAGGACAGTGCAGAGGATGCACAAAGAGCTGAATGATTTAATCAACATCATGGGTTTTGGAGTGATCACTAGCGGTGGCAACGTTATATCTCCATTCGTCTTCCCCAGACTCAAAACCTATATCAACTGTTTTGAGGAGATAGTGCTACCATGATTATCAGTCAATATCTGCGACCACATCACCACTTAATTCTGGCGAATTAACTCCCAGACTGCAACGCTTTGATTATTATATGTGGTGTGCAGTTGGGCGAGAGACCATCAAAACTCCCTGCAATACCAAAGACGACATGAAAACAAGGATTATGGCGGCATTCCCCAACTTAAACAAGAACACCGTCTAGAAAAGTTGCAGAAGTTTTCAAGATCGTCTGAGGGGCGTGGTTGAAGCTAATGGCGATTTTATTGAATAAATTTACTCTTCAGAGTCAGTGTCATTTATATTCTTGAGTATTATAGACGACAATTTAACAATCGCATCTCATATATATATATATATATATATATATATATATATATATATATATATATATATTCGTAGTCAATATGTAGAAGAAATATTGATCTATTACGTATCGAGCACGGCTACGAAAATTGGAGTGTTATTCCATTCCGATAACACCACAATTTACTCTTAGGAAAAATGACCCTTCTAAAAATTATTGCAACTGCCGAAAAAATAGAACCTGTCCATTGAATGGCCAATGTATGTCGGAAAGTATTGTTCGTAGAGTTCGAATTCCTTCGGCTAATAATGATGTTAAATTTTACTTTGGAAGCACATCTAGCAAATTTAACAACCACGTGTCTTTAAACAGCAGTAAATACAGCAAATGTACTGTTTTATATTATTGAAAATTAAAACACAACATATACCGCCAACTAGGCGTTTCTTTTGGACTCGACAGTAACCGGAAGTTGTACTATCAGTTTATTGATTGTTATAAAGTTTATTCAGTATATTATTATTGTGTGAGTTGATGATGCTATTAACGTTGTTCGTGCAAGAATAACTAATTTTTAATGTTTTCCACGGATATGTGTAAAGATAAATATGCGTATGTTTGTTTGCATGTGTGTAAGTATGCAAATATATGCGTATTTACGTATTAAGGTAACTGCACTCAATTGCCAAAAAAAAAAAAAATACAACAGCATATGATGAATTTAAAAGGGCTCAAACTTAATAAACCAAAGTTTTATCATAAAAATGTTTATGCTAATATTATTAGGAAAGATCAAACTTTGTAGTTATTATTTTGAAAAATTGTTTAAATTCTTTCTAACATGTCCGAAATTTTAAATAAAATTTCATTGTTTGTTTTTCGTCTGCGATTCACGATATGTTTACGTAAGGTGACTATTAAGAAAATGGAGTCGGTCGAGTAAAATGATTGTGGGGCGAGTAAATTTTCCCTCGCTCTCGACCGTCAGTCGTGTGATTTCTTTTTCAAATCTCAAAACTACATATATATATATATATATATATATATATATATATATATATATATATATATTCCTTTTCCTGAGAAAAGCAAATGCACATTTCTGTCTGTTGAGCGGTATATTTTTCTTTGCTAATATATTATGTATTTACCACAGTGGTCATTTATCTCAGTGTTCAAGAAAGAAACCAGGCCTTTCATCTCCTACACCTTTTTTCACGAAAGTATCTTTAATAATAATGACGCAGTTATATATATATATATATATATATATATATATATATATATATATATATATATATTATAGCACCTAATGAGCCAGACGAACCTACCTAGGTTTCTCCTAAACAGATCGTCTGGCTAAAGAGGAAAAGAAAAAACGTCATATAAAAAGGTAATTAACAACCGACGTGACAAGGAAATCAAAGAAACTACATAACACAATAGAGGGAGATGTTAACAATTTTATAACTTCAAATTTTTAATTTTTACCTTTCAGGGGGAGGAGTAAAAAACAAAGACAAAAAGGTACTATGCCACAATAGATGAACCTAATCTAATAGCCAGGGCTTCATATGCCTACATTTATTCAGGAATTCAGTCTTAGAATTCAGTAATGTTTGTCGCTTGCTTATACAAAGCTATAGCTAGTTTCTCTTCAGTAAATAGCCAACAAAATTCCTGGCCAGCTTTGTATTTAGGACATCTCTTCAATATCTCCCGTTTCAAGATTAGTTTCTTAAATATTTATTGCTTTATAGTCCATACATAAGTGAATAATGTTGTGCTATGCGTGTCGGTTTTTTTCTTAGGGCTTCGTGCTGATTTTGTCCGAACACTTTTGACAGACTTTCAAGTTCTAAATCTTTCTTTTTTTAAAATCATTTTTTTCCTTCGTTTGAAAGTTTTCGAGGAAGCTTATCGAGACGAATATAACTATAATTACGTTTATATATATATATATATATATATATATATATATATATATATATATATATATATATAGGAACGAAAATCTAAGGGTGAGCCAACAACATAACACGGTTTCGCTTAACAGCGCGTCAGGGAAAATTGGTCAATTTTCCCTGACGAGCTGTTAAGCGAAACCGTGGTAGGTTGTTGGCTCACCCTTAGATTTCCGTTCTTGTATGCTCTCCTTTCGCGTTGGGTATTTCTTGTACTCTGCTTTCGTATTGAGCTCTTTATTGTTAAGGTTTTCGTCTTGGTTTTTTTTTTCTTTCACACGAATGCTTGAATGTTTGTTCAAGTATTTCGTTTGTTTCTTTTTGTTCTTCCCCTTCTTTTCCCTCTGGGTTCGTTGTTCCCCGTGGGTTTCAAGACGTTCTTAGTTGTAGCTTAATTATTGATAATCTTGACAGAATTAGTTTTGTCGATATTATTATTATTACTATAATTAATATTAATATATCTATCTATCTATCTATCTATCTATATATATATATATATATATATATATATATATATATATATATATATTGTTATCAAAACATATATTAGATATTTTTATATTTTGATAACAATAAATATTGATGAAGATATCCTTTGAGCCTTATATTGACTAAATTCTAAAACATAGAAGGTTTTATCAGAATTTGGTACTGTATTAATGGTCAGTCAGTTAGTTAAGTGCCATACGCTTGGGCGATCATGTCTTGAAAGCGACATGACTGACTGGGCAGAAGATTATCTCGCAGTAGGTTGCCATTGCTTTCTGCGGTAGACTGGTTGCCGAGCAATGCTATAGAACCCAATCTGTCCTGTTATTTAACCCATAACTGGAAGGAATGGGCGGATTAATACCTTTCCCAAGGGTATTTGCTCGTAAGTGAATGCAATGAATTCGGGTGGAATATCGTTCCGTGCCGATATCCAATGCACCACAACGCACATAGAACTAAATTAGACAGAGTAAAGCTACTTTGGCACAGACAATCCTTGGACACTGTTGCGCATACAAGTTATAACATTCTCGCTCACTTCGTTGTTTTTATCAGTTCTTAGAAGGAAAGTGTATAAAGTGTGGTCGACTCATCATACCTCGAATTTTCTATCAGTGATCATGGCTTGTACAGCATTTTTTGTCAGAATTTCCTAAATCTGACACCATATGCTTCAGATCTCTATTTTTCTTCTACAAATGTCAAATCCCATTTGAAAAGAAAAAAATATTTTAAGACGTCTTTTAAATAGAAGAAAATGTGACGAGGGAACTGTTCGCTATCCAAAAAGTTCCAAAAATGTTTACATCAATGAAAACAACACTGGATTAAGAGTGTGGCTGCAGAAGGTATCTACTTCGAAGAAGATTAAATCCTAAATTAATGTGTTGTCTTTTTTCTTTTCTTTTTTTTTATAACACCAGTTCGGATACTTTTTGATTGTACCTAGTACGTTAAATTATATCATTTTATGTATATCAATAGTTGTTATTATTGGATCAGTTTTCATCATAATTCGATTTCTGCTATGATCGCACTACCTACCAAGTCTGTGGAAAGACCTAAGACAGGTCGTGGTATGTTGTTATGGCACCATTTCATCTCCCTAACATCCCTATCGTCACATGAACAAAGTTTTCCTTAGTGTATGGACTGTACTTAAGACAGTTTTTTGTATATCTCTCAAGCTGGGGTTTCCAGGGATTCTTTCAATGTGTTGTTTTGTTCTATTTTTTATCATTTCAAGTGCACCAACTATCACTGGCACGATACTTGTTATCAATTTCCTCATTTTTTCTATTTCAGTTTCCAGGTCTTTATATTTTGACAGTTTTTCGAATTCCTTGGTTGCTATGTTACAATCTGCTAGACAAGCCATGTCAATTAATAAGCAAGGTTTTTTCTTTTTTTGTTTTTAAAAATATTGTCCGGCCTATTTGCTTCAATTTTCTGTGTAGATGGTGTAATCCCATAGAATGGTGACATCTTCTATTTCTGTAACCGGTGCTGGGTGATACTCGTATTATTATTATTATTATTATTATTATTATTATTAATAATAATAATAATAATCCTTTAGTAAAATGTTAATCAACTCTTATACTTTATGTCGCAAATTACGGTTTACAAAATGTAGTTTATTTCAATGAAATCCTCTTATCGTGTTAAATCTTTTCAAAGATTATTAAAAAATAAGTACATATTAAGAACATTCTGCTAAAGACCAATGCTATATTTTGCTATATTGTAGATTAGCATACTATTTTTGCTTTGCTATATATTATATAACCCTGTCTTGCTATGTTATATATTATATAAATTGTCTTGGTATATATATATATATATATATATATATATATATATATATATTCTGTTTTAGAATATGTATACATTTTTTATATCCACTACAAATTGTACATATTGTTTCGTCATTGGAATTACAATGTCAAAACAAATTGTACAATTTGTAGTGGATATAACAAATTTGTACATATTCTAAAATATAATTTATAATAAATATTCGCAGCTCTATATTATATATCGAGCACTGTTTTAAATTAATGTTTTGGACGTTGTAAAATTTTTGTTCGTTCCTTATTCACCCGGATATATATATATATATATATATATATATATATATATATATATATATATATATATATATATTATATATGGATATATATATATATATATATATACGTACTCATTGACTTCGTGCGACATGTATCGATTTGATCTTTTCTTCTTGTATTTTTAGTTGTTTTTCTCATCTGGCACGTAAATAGTGCAACAGGTGGAACTGTATACTGGATCACCTTCTGAATGCGCGTATCGTTTAACCATCTTGAATTTACTGCTCAACCTTAGAACACAAGACCAGGATCACCATACAAATTGGGATTCTCTATCCTACGACATTGCTACGCCCTCGAATTGACAACTGCAAAATGATTTATTGGCACCTGTTAATGCAGAGCCTCTGCAATTCTTCCTCGCTCTGTCCAACCCTAGAAGGACGTGGTTTATTGTAATCGTGAAAACGTCACCTCAAATATCATTGACTCGGAGCCGACCCGTTAATTCAAGTTCATACGTTCATGACACGAACGAACTCCCGAAGGGACATTTTACGACACCGCATTGATTTTTGACGGCGGCTACTATGTAAAAGGTATTAAACACAGATGACATGTATTAGAGGTCCCTATGTGATATACTCAGCCATACAGTATTAAGTAACACGATTCGCGTTAAGCTCTTTTTGTCTCCTCGAAACGTGCTGAGATAAATATTAAGCGAGTGAGTCGATTTAGGTTATCTGAAAACGATTACAAGCAACATTGTGTACATGATATATATTTTTGTTGTTGAAAAATTTGACAGCATTATATGACTTATGAATCTTAGTTTAAAAAGCGTATTAACATATATATGTGTAGTCGCATTCGCAATAACTAAGTTTTAAAATTGATTTGCTGATTTTAACACCATTTCTAAACATCCATCATCACAATAAATCCACTTTATTAAAATATTGTTTAAAAAATAGTTTATTAAAACTTTATTTGACGAATATTAGGTAATTTAACTGTCAATTAACATGATTTGAAACAAATATTTATTAATTTAAGTTTAAAATATCACAGAATTGAACTTTTTAACACAGCTGTCGATTTTGAAATTTTCACTGTCTGAATGACAGACGAAAGTTTATCTAATGTTATTCTATAGTAGATATATCTGTAAAATTTGTTTGATAAATATAACAAGAGCAAAGTTTTAAATAATATTTAAGTAATAAGTAATTTTTAACAATTTAGTAATATATTCTCTGTAATCTTTTGCTTGATTGAATTTTAGGTTTTTTAGTTTTAAACTTTCTAGAGATATCTTCTTCTATATGGACGTCCGTAACTGCAAAAATCAGCACGTTGTTTACAGACAAAAATTCAAAATAATTTTGAAAATATTTGGTGTCACTAAATTGTACTAAGATTTTCAATTTATGAAATATAATTTTACTTAATAATAATCGCACATAACAGGGACAAATTAATGAAGAAATTTAAAATATTTAAACATTTATAAATTATTTAGATTAAAACGTAAAAGATAATTAAAATTTTTAAAACAAAAGATTAAAACAATTCATGTAAAATTTCATTATTCGTTTTAAATATGTTTCTTAAGACAATAGTATATACAATACTAGCAGTATAGCCGGCGTTGCTCGGGTGTAACGAAAGCTTTAAAACTAAACCATGGTCCTGGAGCTCAGACTCTTTGGACGTTGGCACGAAAGACTAAAAAGCAATATTTGCTTCCAGTTAAAGCGAAACCGTAGACTGAAAGAAAAATGAATGGATGTAAGTCAAATTTCGATTTCCTGGTATCTATATCAAATAGGTTTTTTCGTCTTAAACTGAATTTTGAAGGCTAAATAAGCCCTATGAGTAAATGGTATCATGGCTGAGACTAAGAACTAAAATTATACCTACTTAGAGCCAAACCCAAAGCAAAAACTAAAATTAAAGGGCTGAAAAAATACAGACATACAGGCAGATAAAAAGACACACAAACACAAACATGTTGCTTTTTATATATATATATTATGATATTCTGCACTATTGTAAGAACTGCAACCTTGAAACTTCTGAATATCGTTTCTTATGTCTTTGTGAATGAGTGTATCAAATTTGATTAAAATCGGACCACTCCTTCTATAACCTGATTTTTTCGATTACCGATTTTCGATATTTATCGGGGGTACCTCGACACAAAACCTAGCTAAGATAACTCGCAGACACTTATAGTAAAACTGTGTAAAATTTCAAGAAAACCGGTTCAGTCGTTTCGGAGTCGATAGGTAACGGACACACACAGAGAGATACACACACACAGATGAAGTTTCATTTATAAATAAGTTTAGATATAATAGCAATTAAACGCTTTACTAATTAACAAATGCCTTAGTTTTATTGATTATTTTTTTTTCGTATTTGCTGATTCAGAGCAAATTTTCAGTAATTTGTGCTACTGTTTTAGAAAACAAATGTTAATTCAAATTTTTCGAGATCTGCATTTAATTAATATATTCATTATGTGTTATAACATTTAATTTCACGAAATTACATTAAATTACATAAGTAGGATGCAACAGTTGTAAAATAAATATATTCTAGTAAATGCTTCTAAAAACATTATAAAATAATTCAATGCATTAATGAATAATTTTTGAAAGTTTTATTAAAATTTAACAAATATTTGACTTTTGCAAGAATTTCAAAATCTATGAGATTTTCACCGCAAAGACGAGGTTTAAATTTCCTATAAAAATCGCGTAAAAATAAAAATTTCAACGAAAAGAATAAGAAGTGTAATTTAATAATAAAATCTGGTTTCTCTTTTTAAGAATAAAATAAAGATATTGACGATAAACTTTTGTTTTCGTTACGTTGAAGTTATTTTTCCATGAGGGTATGCTAATTTTTATTAAATCACTAGAGCTACTTAGAAATATGAAAAGAAAAATGCCGATTCGTCAAGGACACTTGAAACGAGTAATACAATATTTATCCTTAGAATCCTACCAGAAAGAGCAATAGAAATTCAGAGGGACGTGTACCTGTGTTTCATTGACTATACGAAGGCATACGACAAATTACGCCACAAAGGTCTGATAAAGACACTCGGCAACATTGATATATTCGAGAAAGACCTTAGACTAATCAAGAGCCATTACTGGCATCAAACTGCCTGCATATGAACAGAAAATGAATAAGAGCAGATATACAAAGATAGAAAGGGATATAAGTCAGGGATGTGTCTTCTCACAAGGTCTATTCAACATATACAGTGACACAATTCTGAGAGTTCTAGAAATTCTGCTAGGATTCGTCATTGATGGACGCAGTCTAAACAATACAAGATGGGCAGATGACACAGTGCTAAGAGCAGATACAAAAAGGAAACTACAAGACCTCCTACAGGAAGAAATAAATGAAAGTAGAAATAAAGGACTATATATCAAAACTACAAGTTAGTGATACAAAAATTAAACAAAAATTTAAATGCCTGGTAAGCGTTTTAACAGAAGACGGAAAGTGCAATACGGAGATTAGAAGGTGTCTTGCTGTGGTTCAGAATGCATTCCAGAAATTGATTAGAGTATTAAGAGACAGGAAAATGTCTCCAGAAACATCATTCCAGAAATTGAGTAGAGTATTAAGAGACAGAAAAATGTCTCCAGAAACATAGAATAGAGTACCAGGTTGTTACGTGATATTTGTCGTTCATTATAGCAAGGAATGCTGGACAATCTAATCATAGATGAAGGAAACACTTGAAGCAACCGAAATGTGGTTCTACAGAAGAATTCTGAAGATACAATAGAAGCAACACGCGAGCAACGACGTGGTTTTAAAGGGGGTGAACACAGGAAGAAAACTGATATTTAACATCAGGAAAAGACAGCTGAAGTTTCTGGGACATGTAACAAAGAAGGAGGGCTTAGAGAACCTGATGCTCAAGGGCCAGATAGAGGGGAAAAGAGACAAAGGAAAACAGCGGATAATATATTTGAAGGACCTGATCAGGTGGATGACGGACCGAGGGTTGCGTGGTGTAACAGGAGAAGGCGTGCTAAGAGCCACCAGGGATAGGAAAGCCATGATCACCTTCGTTCTGAAAGGACACGGCACAGAGAAGAAGAAGAAAAGAAGAAGAAGAAGAAGAAGAAGAAAAAAAAAGACGAAGAAGAAGAAAATATTATAGGTTAATATATGCTTTTAAATATGTCCATTTTTAAATCTATAATAAAATGTACCTCCAATAAATCATTTATAATTATTTCTTTGTACTGCACAAAGACAGTAAGTTATCTAAATTTATTTATAAATGAAACTTTGTCTGTGTGTGTATGTGTGTGTGTGTGTGTGTCTGTGTCTATGTGTCCGTTACCTATAGACTCCGAAACTGCTGAACCGATTTTCTTGAAATTTTACACAGTTGTACTGTAAGCGTCTGCGAGTTATCTTAGCTAGGTTTTGTGTCGAGGTACCCCCGATAAATATCGAAAATCGATAATCGAAAAAATCAGGTTATAGAAGGAGAGGTTCGATTTTAATCAAATTTGATACACTCACAGACAAAGACATAAGAAACGATATTCAGAAGTTTCAATGTTGCAGTTCTTACAATAGAGCAGAAAATCGATATATATAAAAGCAAGATGTTTGTGTGTGTGTCTGTTTATCTGTTTGTATGTCCTTTATACAAATCCACAAATTTTATCTGATTGTCACCAAGCTTCACACAAATATTCTTTAGGCTGAGTATGAGCTCCAGGACCATGGATTAGTTTTAAAGCTTTCATTACACCCGAGCAACGCCGGGCTATACTGCTAGTCATGTAAATAAAATGATACCCGCCTATCAAGTGAACCTGCTGATCAACTTTTTGCACCTGAGCTTGAAACTTGATTGTTGGCACGAGTTTGAATATGTAACTACAACAGCACTCAAGCTAACCCTTCTTAGGCATATTGACGGACCGTTTAACATTACTACCTTTCCTTCTCTGGAATTCGACGAAGTATATTATCTGAAACATTGACAAATCGAGGAAACTTCCATAATAAATTTTTCTCGTATTACTGATAAATGGCCAGGATAAAACAAATCAAATAGAAATGCTTCTTTTTAATGAAATTATATACGTTCTGCGTTCAAAAATTCAGACAACTGAATAGCTTTTTGATCCCCTGTAAATACAATCACGTCCACATAAATAATGTTAGAAATAATATCACAGCGAACATCGACATTTTCCTACCCTGTCGCTGATGACAATTACCAACGCCAGGAGGATGACGCGGCTGTAAATTCAAGCAATCCTTATATATATATATATATATATATATATATATATATATATATATATATATATATATATTGTACACATATTTAATTTTAAACCAAATCAAACAGAAAAGCTTTATATAAGAAAACACCCGTCAAGCGTCAACCTTGAGAACGATCTCAATTTAGCCTGTAAATCGACTGCATGCCTAAATCAGGTCGTTTTAGTTCATATCGTCCATCGTGAACTTATTGGCGCGCTTCTAAGATTGTATGGCCGCTGCTTAGTGTCACTTTGTACGACACCCGAAAAAGAATAAACTGATTGCTGTGTCATGTGGGATATGCGAGTAGAAGATTAAACGGAACTCGTACAGCCTCAATAGGGCATCTGTTCGAATTATGGCTTGACCAAGGTGTCCAGAATCAAGATGCAGTTTGTATCAGTGAACATGGCGCCCTCTAGGATGAAGTGAGAAAGCAAAACAAGGCTTTTCATTACAACTCAAAAGCACATCCACGACTTAAAGTTAGTGTACGTTACCATCGAGCAAATGCTGCTTTTACTACTCACCTTTTGATTCAACGATTTTTCTTCAGGGAAGAATCAGAATGTTTTATACTCCTTAGGGAGATTTAACCTGTTTTAAAGTGGCCAGGGATAATCTTTCGCATTATGAGCACAAAGGGAGTTTATAAAAATAAGCACACATATTGTTAGGAACTTTTAAAATCTGACATAACTAAAAGAAAAAATGTTGCCAAAATAGACACACACGCACACTCATGTAGTATATTTAATCGTATATATATATATATATATATATATTCATTGGTTAATACTTAGTTTTTTGTCAGAGGGTTACCAGTACACATTTGTATTTAAAAGTATTCGATACAATTATTTTTTAAATTTTTTTTTTACCATATCACCCCGAGAAAGGCGATAACGCCACTGATATGCAGGGGGCTACGTAAGAGTGAAAAGATTGGAAAAGATAAAACCGGAAACCACATCCTAAACAGGGAACAAGGGATGAGCCTCTTCACCTGTTCAATAGACGTGGGTGGAGTGTGAACCGGGCGATAGTTTAGTCTATCTACTCCAATTGAAAAAAAAAGAAAAGAAAAAGGAATGAAAAGATTGAAAAAGAGAAAACCAGAAACCACATCCTAAACAGGGAAGGGATGAGCCTCTTCACCTGTTCAATAGACGTGGGTGGAGTGAGAACCGGGCGATGGTTTAGTCTATTGTCGAACTTTTGAATATTTGCCATTTTTTAAAATGAATATTATTTGTTATTTCGCTACACAGGTTTCTTCTCTGAGTGGTGTCTTCAGACGAGTTTTAATAACTTGTTTTACCGGTTGTTTTACTTTTTAAGAACGCTCTTGTAACGGTGTTTTATTTGAACGTTCAGGTGGCAGGGAACTTATGAACGCGCAATTTTTAAATTATAACGGATTATGGAGTTTTCATCCATGATTGTACGAACCTAATAGGTATTTCTTAGTATGGATGCATTTAATAATAATTTCCGTTTTTTCATTTAACAGTTCGTCTTTAGTTGGGAATATCATAATTTCTAATCTTTCTATATATGTATACTCTGTATTTTGGCAGAAATCCCTTTTTTATGTAAGTTTCATTCAAGATGACTGTCACCCTACCGAAACTAAGATTTTATTTCATTTTTTTATATTCCTATATGTTATGATACATTAAGTGTCCATAATGCTATTTGTGATGCGACACACGTTTCGAATTTAAAGTTTTGATACCGTGAAACAGATCTGTCTGCGGATGACTATATATATATATATAATTGGAGTAGATAGACTAAACTATCGCTTGGTTCACACTCCACCCTCGTCTATTGAACAGGTAAAGAGGCTCATCCATTGTTCCCTGTTTAGGAGGTGGTTTCCGGTTTTCTCTTTTCCAATCTTTTTACTCTTTTCTTTTTCTTTTTTTTTAATTGGACTAGATAGACTAAACTATCGCCCGGTTTACACTCCACCCTCATCTAATGAACAGGTGAAGCGGCTCATCCCTTGTTCCCTGTTTAGGATGTGGTTTTCGGCTTTCTCTTTTCCAATCTTTTCACACTTACGTAGCCCCCTGCACATCAGTGGCGTTACCGCCTTGCTCGGGGTGATATGATTAATATATATATATATATATATATATATATATATATATATTGTGTGGGAAAAATGCATGCTTACACTTTAACTTATATTGTACATTTTGTTATATTTAAATTTATTTACTTCACGTATATTTTTTTAAAAACAGTTTAATCTGGAAAGTTCTCAAAATATGATCATTAAACCTTACGATTTCAATTTGATTTCCGTAGAAGGCGTCTCAGGATGTTTCTCGCTGGTGAGAGATCCTGAGAAACAAGCTATGTCAATTTTGTAGGACTGTTCACAATTGCTAGAACAACTCTCATTTCATTTTCTTCATTCACCCACGTTCCTAGAAAATCAAAATTTCGGTGCACTGAGGCCCTCATTTTTTTTTCTTTTTTCATTATTTTACCTCTTATAATATAAATTGTGAGTGGTGTTGTTGGAACAGTGTCATATGGTTCTCTTCACGCTTTGAACACCTGCTCGGTATTTTCAATCTTGCAATACTGCTTTTCTATCCACATTTTTGTGGTCGATTAAAATTATTTGCCATTAATCATAATATATGTAAAATAAATAAATAAATGTTCACGTTACTATATAAATAATTAAACAACTGCATACCTATTTAAGGCCAACCTACATATATATATATATATATATATATATATATGTGTGTGTGTGTGTGTGTGTCAGATTAAATAAATTGCAAATATTGTGCCTGCTTATTTTTAATAAAATCATTTCATACTCTCTGTAGATTTGACAGATGATTTTATTATTCATTTCTTGATGTTCTCAAGTACTTTCAATCTCCTTCCAAGATAATCTTCAGGGGTGTAAGTTGTGGTAACCGAAAAAAACCGCTAAACTGTTTTGCTAAAAATTATTGTAAATTTTCTTTATTCTTTAAATGTAAGGGTTGACATATTGCTTAACGTTCATTAGAACGTGAACATTATCCGTAATAGAATTTTTTTATCTTTTAATGCTATGGTCATGCATGTATTAAAGCATTAAAACGCTGTTCTTTTTATAAACATTTTAGAATGTTACTAAAGTATTCATAGATGATTCTAATAATTGACAGCGTAAGTTTTTTTTTAATGAATATTGCCTCGAGGATCTGTAGTTTGTTTTTGTTGTTTTCTTGGTGTAGGATAGTTGTGTTATCGATCATTATTGTTTTATATTGCGAATCTATATTGGAATGTTGTTATAAATGTCTAGAAATGGACGTACGGTCAGGCATGTGTAATTTAAGACGTCATGTTAATGTAGTTTTTGGAAATCCAACATATATATTTGTTTTTGTTTTTTGTTGTTGTTTTTTTTTCACCGTATGCACATTCTTATTACGAATAGTTAAATTAGTACACTATTTACATGATTCCGACTATTGTCCTCATTTTTGTTGCAACAAAGGTGAAGAAAATATTCCGAATAATGTAAATAACGAAAATACTTACTCATCTCAGAAATGTAGACAAATTTAAATTAGTAGTATTTTATTCTTATAATATATTATTAATTTCATTTCTTTTAGGATTCACGGAAGATATATTAGTACAAACATTTTTTGTTATGATTTTTCATCCTGTTTGTAGTTGTCGTGCAATAAAAGAATCTGATATGTTGAGGGTCTTTTGTAGAAGCATGATAATCTCTTTGAAATGTGTTTAGGTTTTTGAAATATCGTCTTATTTGTTAATCTACAATGTCATTATTAATGAGAGTCCGCTAAAGATTTTTTTATTTCAGAGTAAAAAATGTGGGGGAGCTATTTTTGCTCGGTTAATAAAAGTGTGGATAAGTCCTATATTGTAGTAGTTACAGCATTCACACTTATAGTTGAGAGTGCAAGAGTTTTTGCTGGTTGTTTTTCTGTATGGAAGAGGTAGTAAATATGTTATTGTTTGTGTCTATCAAAATGTCAATGCCAACGTTACCACAGCTTAAACCCCTGAAGATGATCGCGGGAAGTGGTTGAAAGAACTTAGGGAACATCGAGAAATGGATAATAAAATCAACTGTCAAAGTTACATCGCTTTTTTTACATCTTTCACTAACTAATATGCGAAAGATTATCCGTGAGTAGGAACGGATTTTATTAAAAATAATTAAAAATATTGTTTGCAAAAGAAAGAAAACTTGCCGTCTAAATATACAAACACCCACCCACCCCTACAAAGACACGCACACACGTGTGTGTGTCTGAGTATTGAAGATTGAAAAATTAACCTTGACGAGTGAAGGTGTCATGACGGAACATCGTAGTTGGCATGAACCTGCTTAATTAAGTGACAAAGTTCTGACCATTTGTCCTTTATATATAATACACATATGAGGAAAATTATGAGAAAGAGTGATAGGTTATAGGGAGTGTCACGGAAGTAGGTAAGAGAAAGATGTAAATACTGATGAGAGTGGAGTGGACGGAGAAAGGAACATGATATAGAGGATACAGGTTACTGAGATAGGAGATGACTATTGAATTCTTGGAGATTGTAGCTGCCGGGGAAGCAAGTAAATGGAAGGGAATTCCACAGGGGGAAATTGAGAGAAAAGAAGCTGATTAGATAGAATTTGTGTTTACATTTTATTGTCTTCACAGTAAAAGGGTGGGACCTAATTGCTAATCTTGTGGCTCGAGTAAATTCATATATAGTGGGCACCAGTGAGCTAAGTTCATCGGAGCGGAAGCCGTGAAAGTATTTGTAAAAGAGACAGAGGGAAGCCACATTCCGCCGGTGAGAAAGTGACTGTATCTGAGCTGCCAAATCCGGATGGATCACATTACAGATTCTCCGTTGGATATTGTCAAGGACACCTAGGTGGATAGCAGGAGCACCCGACCAGATATGGAAGCAGTATTCAATGCACGGACGGATGGTAGATTTATATATGTGCAGGATTGTTTCGGACGGGAAAATCTTCCTGGCCCTACACAGAAAACCAACTTTCTTAGCAGCGGATTTAGCTTTGGATTCTATATATATTCCACTTGAGGTCTGTTGTGAGAGTTAACCCGAGTAGGCGCAGTGTTTTGCTTTCGGGGAGACTAGCTAATTTTTTTTTTTTAATCATTTCACCCTAAGCAAGGCATTCCACTGCCACTATTGCGCATTGGGTTACATAGGGGATGGCGAAGAGAAAGAATGGTTGGATATAGGAAATGACAGAAGGAGGGTGATATATGGGTAAGGATACCGAGGCTGGGGGTTGGGTAGATGGGAAGGGTGTTTGAAAGATGGTTAGTGTGTTAGAGGTGTCTATTGACCTTACATTTAAACTCCTGGAGATTATAGCCGTCAAGGAAGCAGTCAGGAAGTGCGGGAAAAGAAACTGTTAGAGTAGCAATTGCGGTTGCATTTTATCGGTTTCACTGTAAAAGGGTGGGATCTAGCTGCTAATCTAGTATCTCATGCAAATTCGTAACTAGGCGGCACCAGTGATCTAAGTTCATCGGAGCAGAAGCCGTGCAAGTATTTATAGAATAGACACAGGGAAGCCACGTCTCGTCGGTGAGAGAGAGAGACTGCAGCCGGTCTGCCAAATCGGTATCGATCACATTACAGATTCTCCGTTGTACTTTGTCAAGAAGCCCGAGGAGAATATTTGTCCCATATAAACAACAACCGTCTACAAAATAATAGCAAAATATCCTATACAAGTTCAGTCGAATTGAGATCAGGGATACTTGTGCGGGGCAATTCACATTCCGAAGCCTTACTTCTTTTTGCATTTTAGTTAAATAATCCTAACAAAAGTTTGGCTTTTCACCCTGTATTTGAATTTCAGTGAGGTTTTTAGGAAAATCACACCCTGTCCTAATACTTTTGCACACTACCGGTAGTGTGAAAAACTCTCCGGACAGGGGTGATTTCATACTTTATTTTGATGCCTCATAAAAGATAAAATAGTTCTTGTCCTAATACTTTTGCACATTCTTATATATATATATATATATATATATATATATATATATATATATATATATATATATTTTCTAAACATATGCTATTAAATATAAGAGACAATGAATGTCTATTATGTTTAATCATGAGCCATTCTAAACGTCGTATTTTTGCTTTAATTGTCTAATACGACGTTTAGAACGGCTCATGATTAAACATAATAGACATTCATTGTCTCTTATATTTAATAGCATATGTTTAAAAAATTACTTGCTGCCTCGATATATATATATATATATATATATATATATATATATATATTCAACCGTATTTCATTGAATAATAAAAACATTTTGTGAGCCTACTTATTCCTCAAGAATGGCAACGTAGGTATTTTTATTAACCAAAGTATTTTTGACTTTTTCCAAGATCATAATCAGTGGTAAATTACGAAAACCATTTTATTGTAACAACGATAAAATCTGCATTACGTTTTCGTAGTAAAAAAAAAACACGCGAAATCTCTCTGCTATAGTTATATTTAACTATGTTAAAAAATAATAATTTAAAAGTAATGATAATTTAAATTTTAAAATGACAATAACTGAGCTTTTGTTAAAAAACTACTGTGTCTTCCTTGATGAATTGTATCTTAACTGATTAGACAACTGGAAGTGTCAGTGTAAAAAAGAAGTAGACACAATAGGTCAACATTAGTCAATGAAATATATATATATATGTGTGTGTGTGTGTGTGTGTGTGCATGTTTCCGCCTAATTGTATTTCATCCATTTATGTAAATTATAATAGCATTTATCTCACTATATTTATTAGATATAGACACATACCTTCATAGATGGTTTTCTAGACATGTCAAAATAAATAAACATTAATTTATCTAACACGAATCATTACGGAAATATATCAATTACTCAATATTCTTTTATTATATAAATTATATATTTTTTAAATTACTATTAGTTGACTTTTAATTTTTTTTTACCTACAAGTCTGGAAGAATGTATCATCTCTTGTAAGATATCCAACCACGTTGCATTAAAATGATGAAGCAATACTTCATCACTAGAATGTTTTCCAAACATTTACCATAATTCACAATTCATAATGCAAAAAAAGAATTCTGTTAAAAGATAACTTTGACATTAGAGTCTCTTAATAAGTTTTGAAGACTGAATTACTGATGTATGTTTTTACATTTTTCTTTTTTGCAGGATATCATGGAGATTTATCAAACGTTCATATTTTGGTAATATTTTTTTCATCCAAATCAGATAATAATAAGAGAAGTTCTAGCCAACGGATGTCATTTGAATAGGAGTAGATGTTTATATATTGTTGGCTGCTCAGAATTGTATCTCCAGTTTCTATGAAAGTCGAATTCAAATCCCTACGTCTAAAGACATTCTCTTTTTATTTCACTCATAGTATTTTTCATCTTACTGGCGTTATCGCCCTAAGTGGAGGGAATAGATTAAAACCATGCAAATATTTCAGTTTGTTTTCTGCTAGGATACAAAGTGAATATGAATTTTTCCCTTTTTAAAGATACTTACTTTTTGTCAGCTATGAGTCTGTGTCAAGAATACTAATCCTATACATATATGCATGAAATTATTTGTTTGAACATTATTTTTGATCGATACTCGTATTTAAGTATATATATATATATATATATATATATATATATATATTTCTCCCGGCCTGATTATTTACGAGAAATTTTTGTTATGAAAATGTGTGTCATGCGGCAGGATTCAAAACTGCGACCCTTATCCACGTAGCGAAAGCCACAAATTTATCTAGCGCGTTTTAGACATCTCGACCACGAATAACCAACAGTCTAAACCATATCAAATCAAACCTATATAACACAAATTTTCGTAACAAAAATTTATCGTAAATAATCAGGCCGGTAGAAATAAGTATATATACTGTTTGATTAAGAACAGAATATCTACTTAAATACGAGTATCGATCAAAAATAATGTTTAAACAAATCTTTTCAAATTGTCGGTTTGGTTATAACCATTTCAGTAATCTTCTTTAATTTTCGTCATATATATATATATATATATATATATATATATATATTGTCCTGCGTGGATTGCTTGACTCGGAGTTTCATGTGTTATGCAATCATCAGGTGCA
Source organism: Ascarosepion bandense (assembly GCA_037127315.1). Taxonomy (NCBI): domain Eukaryota; kingdom Metazoa; phylum Mollusca; class Cephalopoda; order Sepiida; family Sepiidae; genus Ascarosepion; species Ascarosepion bandense. The sequence continues at coordinate 6,419,932 of JBBBDQ010000335.1, forward strand.
TTTTTCAAAAGATTTTTTAAAATGCAACTGATGATTGCATAACACATGAAATTCTAAATCGTACCATCAACCTAGGACAATATATATATATATATATATATATATATATATATATATATATATATATATATATGTTCATAGTACATTGAGTACTGTTTCATCAAATACATAATAAAACTATACATGTGTGCACCCTCATTAGTATATTTATTAATTCACTATAATTACTATAGTGGCGTTTGTTTACATTACATTGTGTATATAACACATTAAAATCTGCTTACCTTCCCCCGTACGCCGATAGTTTAGCGGTAGAATCACCAACTGAAGACAAATCGTGCGAATTTCGATCCCGGTTGGAAGCAATCGTATATGTAAACGTAATTATGTGTTGTGAAGTAAGACTGTCTGCGGAAAACTACATATGTTTTTAAAACGTTAGCGTCTTATTTCATGAATGATACCGAGAAAAGTACTTTTCAGAAATAGTTACAAAATTTTTTTTTTTAATTGATTGATTTGTTGTTTATGGTTTATCTATTCTCTGTTGTATATTTAAAGTCGAATAATATTCCGAATTATAGGTGGTTTCTTACGATATACGCTATTCACAAGTGGCGTTTAATTCTTTAGAAATCTTCCTTATTATTTAGAATACGCCAATTCTAAGATTACATTTAGCCTGTAAGATAGATTAGAAGAATAGTTTAAGTTTAAAGGAACATTTACGTTGTAACGTGTTAATTTCCTTATTATTTGGTTTATTGAATGTTTCGAATTACTACTATAACGATGATGATACACGCAAGACACTGCATATATGTGTCCTTTACCAGACTATGCTAAGTTTTGTATATATCCACTGTCAATAAGTGGGGGTTGATATGTGCAGAAATATTGGTGGTAAGATGGAGGGAGTTTTTAACGAAGCTCAATCAACTAGTCAAGCAGACTACAACCACAACTAGTCTGCTTTCACTTTTCATATTACGTTCTCTGCAATCGACAGCGATATTCATAATAATTTGTGACTGGATTCATTAGGTATATCGTCTAAAACATCTCAAAAGCTTCACAACAACCACCACACCTAGGCCACCTACACCAAACCTCGCACTCCGACTAGCACCATTACCATCACTGTTTAAATGGATACGAACATTCAACCCCAGCGCAGACAGTATGATAACTGCCCAACCCAAAACAACCCTGCTTTCTGATGTGATCCAAAACATACGACCACAACGTCGAGCGTCGACATCTTGAAGAGTCCGGTTTCTGATGAACGGTTTGGTTTCGAGGCATGTATCATTGTAGAAGGGATGACAAAGTTTCCATGGGTGTGAAACTTGGAGGGTGTTTTCGAACGGAGAATAGCGAGAAGGGAAGCTAAACAAACATGTAATATGATAGGAAAGGTGGGTAGGGAATGGGGGTAAGTTAAAAATGATCCGAAACTAGTTTTAAATAAAATATTTTAACTCACCAAGAAAAGATATTTTTGAGTCGAGATAAAATACCTCTCCTTTTCTCATTAATTCACACACACACACACACACACACACACACACACACACACACACACACACACACACACACACACACACACATAGATAGATAGATAGATAGAAGAGATATGACAAATTGGAGAAAGGTTTTCTCATGGCAAGTTTCGACATTTAGGACTTCATCAGGCAAAAAGAAGAAACACTTCATGCAAAACTTTTTCCCTTTTGGTCGTATATTTATATATTGTTCTTGACATATAAAAATTTATATATCGCTATTTCATATATCTTGATTAATGAATTGAGTGTGTACACACCGCATATATATAACACGTTAAAATTTCCACTCTCATATTCCATACGTCCATGGCTTAGAAATTAGGATTCCGACTGTCACTAAATCGGTCGAGTTTCGATCCCGGCTGGAAACAAGTAGATTTCTAATCACACAGATGAGCTGTGATACAGCGAAACAGATTTATATGTGGATGAGTAATATATATATATATATATATATATATATATATTACTCATCCACATATAAATATATATATATATATATATATATATATATATATATATATATATACAGTACTTTGCAAAAATATTAGGACAAGAACTATTTTATCTTTTATTAGGCATCAAAATAAAGTTTAAAATCCTCCTAACACTCCCAGTAGAGAGCAAAAGTATTAGGACAGGGGAGATTTTTCTAAAAAACTCACTGAAATTGAAATACAGGTTGAAAAGCCAAGTAAATTTCTTACTAAATATTGATTATTTAAAACTAGGTGTCAAAGAAATGTATTAAAAGGAAGTTATATTTAATTTTTCCTATTTTCTATTAAACAAAGTTATTTTGGAACTACTCATTATTCTATTATCCTTGGATATGACTGACATTTTTCTTATCCCCCCCTCACGAATTGATAAATCTAATGTTCTTTTGCAAGACACACTTTGGGAACAAATACAAGCTGCTTGGCAGGAGATACCATTAGATACATTGAAGAAGCTTGTGATGTCAATGCCTGACGGAATGAAGGCAGTGATCAAAGCAAAAGGCTATTATGCTAAATATTAAATTTATTTTATAACAAGTATTTTTTCTTGTTGAGGCATTTGTTGAGTAAGTGAAATAAAATTACTTTAATTAAATTGTTTATTTTCTGTCAATATGCCTCAAAATGATAAAATACATATTGTCCTAATACTTTTGCACGGTACTGTATATATAGATGTGGTAGAGGTACTCACGTTTAAATTAGAGTGTTTAGAAATGCGTTTTACTATAAAGATTGAAAAATAAATATATGCGATATTAAACATTCCAAAGGTCTACTGTCAGCGAAAAAAAAGAAGAAAATTTTTAGAAGGAATCGGAAACTTAATCCTAAACAGGAAAAAAGTGATAATCCACTAACTACAAAAGAGTAGCGAAGTGTGAACCGGGCGACAGATAAACCTATCTACCTTTATTGGGACAGGAAACTAATAATTAGTGAATAAAATTTTAAAAGTTCAGGCTGAGAGTCCGAATTATAAAGTTTAAATAGCCGATAAAAGGGACGGGAAAACAAGTACTAAATTAGAAACAACGTATAAATTTTTTCGTCCTGAAAAAAAAATATTTATCAATAACGTTATCCACTTCATTTTCAAAAAGTGCAGGGAAATCATTCATTACCCGATTAGTATTTTTTAGCGATATTTCATAAAAAAATCGAAAATTTGATCGAAACAAATTACATTTTGTACCTTCTCAATCTGATGAGTATGAAGGATGTGGACGAACCTCCCATATTAACGACCTTATTTTGGTTGCATTCAGTTTGCACAATGTTTCTTGGCATTGCCATGTTAATGAATAGGATAGTTTCTGATCACAAAACAGGAAACTTTCGATGTACAGTTTATTTTTCACAGTTATGTTGTTTGTAATTCCCGAACATATATATGGTCCATCAATATTCCGTCTCTCGTAATGAATCGACACATCCATATTAACCAGAGACAAAAGTAGGAATTTGGAGAAGTATTTCTGTTATAGTTGTTCGTATTATATAATACTAGCATCATAACCCGGCGTTGCCCGTGCAACTCAGAACACTTTAGTTGTAGGAGAAGATGCCACTATTAATTTTACATATTTTGTTTTTTGTTTGAAAAAAAAAACAACCTTTTTTTAAATATTTCTTTTGTTTCAAAATTACGGGGAAAAATATTCACATTTTTTTGTTGACCAAATGAATTTTTAAAACGTCGGAATAAAAATTAAATATAACGGCTCATTCTTCTTTTTTCTTTTAGTTGCATTTGACACGTGTGATTTGATTTCTCTGACATAATTTAGCAACCATCTTAGATCTATCTGAGATGTTTTACTGAGAAAATGTAAAAAATCGGCTCCATTGGCCAAAAAGTTCGAAAGGGATAATTGTTAAACTTAAACTTAAACTCAAAATGTATGTGTCGACCTGGCTTCCCTGTAGGTATGTGTCCCTAGAAAGTTTAAATGGCGTAGCTTAAAAGATGTAGGTGTGCATAGGGAACAGTTACACAGACTCACAGATTGCCTTTTACATATATAGATTGAAGAAAATTCCAATATACGGGGATCCAGAGGACATTTTGAATATTTAGTTTAGATTATTTGAATAACAAATATTCAAAATGTTCTTCCTTTGCTTGTACACACGCATTCACGCTTTGGGTCATTGTCTGGTTGACCATTTAAAATACTCGCACAAAATATCAAATGTTTTCGTAGGCCCCATGACACGTAAATGGGGAGTCTCTTCATTATTTATGTTTAATGCACGAAGTAAGTGTTTTAGGTTCATCTATAAAAGTTCAAAGGACTGAGTTCGGGGGAATGTGCAGGCCATGGAAACGGTCTTCCGCTGTCTATCCATTTTTCATGGTGGATATTAGTTCATAGCGAACAATGTGACTAAAATTTGCTGATGCCTCATCATGCATAAACCACATGCGTCTTCATATTAGCAGGAGAACATCTAGCAGACTTCAAGACTTTTGGAAATTTTAATCCCATTATACAGTTCATAGAAGACGTTCTAGGAGAACATATGAACCTACCAGACAGTCACCTACAATTCCAGCCGACACATTAATCGCAAACTAATGCTGGGGTCTAGCATGTATTGTATTATGTGCATTCCAGTCTGCCCACAAATGTTGACTGTGTAAATTTGTTATTCTTTATCGACTCATTTGTAGTCAAAACTGAAGTGAAAACAACTGATTACCAGTTTAGGCAATATACCATAAATTTTCTACCGTGGTGAATGATCAGAGAACTAAAGAACCTGCACACGTTGAAGAGATACAAATAGAGACACAGATGCCCTTGAATTAATCCTCATGAGGTATTATGAGATGTACAGTATGTTAGGGCCACTTGAAGTGTATTGATATTGGGCCATCTCTGGTAGAATATAGAATTTGTTTTTCGTGGTCAGGCGTACGAGCAAATCACTGACTTGCTCGATCTATAGTTTGGCGCCGCAGATCTGTCTCAGGAGCGTGACGATAAGCAGCAGAAAAGGTTGGATGACTCGGCTGCCTTCCATCTGGAAACACAATCTGATACAGCTGCGAGGCCACGCATCAATTATCATCCCCGTGGACGTATGAAAAAAATAATCATATATGCCTGCTCAAGATATGAATATCCTGCTATTGTTAAACGGAATACTTTTCTGTTAACTCACTACTAATTACTTTAAACGTTAAACACAGATTAGCCACAAAGATAAACGAATGACAAATGTAACCTAACTTGTATGTTAACACAACGCCATCTACCGTAAATTTTCTTTAAACTTAACTAAAAGACAAAGAATTTTTGGTTATATGTACTTATGGAATTTTTTCCCGGTGAGAGGAACCCGGCAACAAAGTTTGTAAAAGTGTTTTGATACTCCCTGCACACATATATATATATATATATATATATATATATATATATATATATATATATATATATCACCATGCAGTGTGGGTAGAAAATAGAAGGAGTATCCTGTACATACAGTGGTAGGATAACTCACTAACAGAGCTTTAAATATATATGTATATAAATATTTAGAGAGCAAATATAAGAAAAATTAAGGCAGACTCGTTATTTCATGGTAAATCGGGAGTATGATCTATTTCAGGCGAAACCATTATCAGCATTTGCCTTTATTGTACAAAGGATTTTACACGAATTTTATACGATTTGTACGCAAGAATATTTTTTTTAAATCATATCACCCCGAGCAAGGCGGTAACGCCACTGATGCGCAGGGGGCTACGTAAGAGTGAAAAGATTGGAAAAGATAAAACCGGAAACCCCATCCTAAACTGGGAACAAGGGATGAGCCTCTACACCTGTTTAATAGACGTTGGTGGAGTGTGAACAGGGCTATAGTTTTGTCTATCTATTCCAATTGAAAAAAAATAAACAAAAAATAAGTGAAAAGATTGAAAAAGAGAAAGACGGAAACCACATCCTAAACAGGGAACAAGGGGTGAGCCTCTACACCTGTTCAATAGACGTGGGTGGAGTGTTTGAACCGGTCGATAGTTTAGTCTATCTGCTGGTTGATTTTAAAATCTGTTCCTTATTTTTGACATTATCATACGTCTATTTATATGCATATAATTCCTCTCTTCCCACTTTCTTTGTGTATATATATATATATATATATATATATATATATATATGAAACGAATTGTTTAAACATTATTTTTTATTCAAATTGTCGGTAGTTTATAAACAAGTTTCGTTAAAATTCGTTAATTTCCGTAATATATATATATATATATATATATATATACGTGTGGGCACTTGACGGTCAAAAATGACGGCAAAATATTATCGAAATGCAGTCAAAAGTGACGGCAACATATATATGCATTGATTTTGATGTACCTACTATTGAGTATCTTGCAATAAGATATAAGAAAAATAAAAATAATACTTCCGGAGCGTGACAGGGTATATATATATATATATATATATATATATATATATATATATATATAAGTAAATGCACAACAGTCTTCATTATAAAAAGGGGACATATATATATATATATATATATATATATAATCTTTGAAGATTATATATATATATATATATATATATATATATATAATCTTCAAAGCTCGACGGCATAAATAAATAAATAAAATAATATGGCACTGTTAAAGAATAAACACGAAACACGAGACAAGAGATTTTATAACTGGTAGTAATTTTAATAACCAGTCTCTCTCTCTCTCTCTCTCTCTCTCTCTGAGCCTGACTAGAGGGAAATAACTATTTATCTATATGTATATATATACAAATAAATACATAACTGTTTGTTATTATAATGGAGAAGATATATATGTGTACGTGTATGCGTATGTGGGTGTATGGGCGCGTGCATGTATTTATAAATATGCAGCCAGAAAATTCTTAAAGCAGGTTTTTTTTATTATAACCGATAAAGTTAAAAAAAACATTGATTGAAAAGACAGTTCCTTATTTCATGGTGTAGACAGTTTGATGTATTATCTTACAAGTAAATTTTGAAATTCGCTAAAAAAAATGGGCATCTGTCCTCGTTCAAATATGCATATAAAGATATCCACATAGATATCCACGACGAAATCTATGAAGTTTTTCGACTAAAAATGCAAAACAATTTAATTTTAAACAACAAATATATATGACTCAAAATTTGGTTCCTTGTCAGTTCACTTAGGATTAAACACATATCACACTGAACCATCGGTTACTCTACGCTCACAGAAGTTAAGCCACGTTGAGCTTGGTCAGTACCTAGAGGTTAGCTGCTTAAGACTAACAGGTCATGTAAGCTTGGATGTAGGGGTGGTGAAATGGATAACAACTCAGAATTATAGAGTCGAGTTGAAAGTCCAGTCTGCTTTGTTATATTCAATTACGAGCCAATACCATTGGGTACAAGTATCAAAATCAACTTCCTATCCTCTCGTTATAGCTTAATTAGTTTTTCATGCTTAGTAAAATCTTTATTAGCTTTAAAAAATTCTTAAACACTAAAAATAATTTGTAAATCTTCAAAAGATTTATAATCTGTAAAACAAATCCATAATTTGTGAATATTAATCAAATTGCTTCGAGATTATGCAATACAAGTTGCAGATCAACATTCGGCAATACAAATTGAGCCTCGGACTTTTATATATATATATATATATATATATATATAGATATATATATATATATATGATAAATTTAAATTTTCATTAATTTCTAAATCAGTCTCCAGTCTAAAAAAGACAACAAAAACGTATGTATTCATTTCCCAAAGTTTTCTATTTCATTCCAATGGTAAGAACGTTTATAGTTTGATTACGAACTATTATAACAAGCGTATGAATGGTGGTAGTAGGGTGAACATTCATCCAATCAAATTGCCTGCTAAGCCCCCATATAATCTCCTCCCTCTTCCCATTATCCTAATTCTCACACCAATTTTGCCTTCTCGTCGAATCCGAGCGCCCAGCTAAAAGCGAAAGGTGCCACGAGTTTTGACAAGAACACCGCCAAGTGATCAATTATGAAGTTTGTTCGAAAGTCTAGGCGGGGAAATGTGAACGGTGGTAAAGAAAACAAGAAGAATCGAATACGTTTACTTGCCCAGATGATGAAAAATAAAAGACTTCTGCCACTCACAGATGCCAGCAAGTCTGCTATGTTTCTGGGACCGTTTCTTGCGTTCGCTTGGTTTTCCATCATTTCAAGTTATATTTGTCACCTCTATCGTCGCCACACCAGCAGTATCAACGTCTTCTCCACCACTCTCTCTAAAAGCACACTCGCTATGGTGATTTTCTAAGCTCAGCTTAGATATAGAACAAGGCTGAAAATAGAAGTACCCAATGAGGCTCGACTTCCCTTGTAATGGGTTCTAGCGTGACAAGCTTGCTAACCATTACACCACCACGACGTGCCCGTGCACACGTACTATAAATACTATTAACATTGCTGTTATCATCAAAAACACCAACAACACAGTAAATATACCCACTATAAACACCACCTCCGGCAATACTCTCACTAATAACGCAACAAAAATCTACTCCGTTACCATCACTATAACAGCACTATAAACAAAGTTCCCAATCAAATTTAAAACATTCACCTCCGCCATTAGAATATAGATAAAACTACTGTCATGTTCACCATTATTATCAACGCAACCGGCGCCGAGTTAATTATTCGTTGGACGATATGAACGACATGGAATTTTTGGCAATGAAGTATATTCGCTCTATTTGACGCAGATATTTTGAAATTTGAGTGAAATATATTTTGTTGAAAAATGTCAGCCAGGTGCGCAAATGTTTATGCCCCAGTTTCAAGTTTGTACCGGAAGACAGCTGTCAATTGAGCGGAAGTGACGTTAAGCTGACAGAAAAATTTTAGTAGTAATTGCAATTTTGAATTTGCAAGTGTCTGAATACAACTGTCAAAGTGTACGGTTGAGTAAAATCGGGGTCTCCAAATTATGGGGAGTGCTGACAACTCTGACCAGAAGAACCTATTACCCCATAGCATGTCACTGAAGATGTCTTTTGAAAAAAAAAAAAGAAAATTTAATTATATATTTTTTTTTACATACGACAACTCGGGTCCCCGAGTTCGAATTCCAGTTCGAATTCCAGTTGAATTTGTTGCATTCAATTACGCACAAATACCCTTGGGAAAGGTATTAATCCATCATTTCCCTCCAGTTATGGGTTAAATAACAGGAAAGATTGGGTTTTATAGCCTTGGTTGGCAACCAGTCTATCTCAAAAATAATGGTAACCTACAGCGAGAGAATATTCTGCCCAGTCAGTCATATCTCTTTCGAGACATGATCGCTTAAGCGTTTATCACTTATGGCACTTAACTGACTGACTATTGTTTTCGACAAGGCATTTGCTGCAGGTTGTATTTGTTGTTACTGAAGGTGATGACGAAAGAGACAAAAAATGAAGAAAAAATATATAAATATATGAAATTGAATAAAGTGCAAATCGGTTTGAGTGATCCCACGACAGAGTGATTTATGATTTAAATTTTTAATAGTCTCTCAAGAGGTTTGAGAATAACCGCCGTATCGGTTGTAATTGAAACCACCGAATATAAGTAGTTTAATTTTCGTCGTCGTCATGGCAACATTCGTCTCGTCTTTGATTGGTCAAGACAACGTGGAGCCCAAACAAACATATGTGTTTCCCAGAAGAATTATATACCTGAGACACTGATATATAACAACAACCTCCACTATTAGAAGTACTATGAGTGGCTCATCACTTGTTCCCTGTTTAGGATGTGGTTTCCGGCTTTCTCTTTTCCAATCTTCTCACTTTATTTTTTTTGTTTTGTTTTTTTCAATTGGTGTAGATAGATCTATCTATCGCCCGGTTCACACTCAACCCACGTCTATTGAACAGTTTAAGTGGCTCATCCCTTGTTCCCTGTTTAGGATGTGGTTTCCGGCTTTCTCTTTTCCAATCTTTTCACTATTACGTAGCCCCCTGCACATTAGTGGCCTTACCGCCTTTCTCGGGGTGATACGATTAAAAAAAAAAAAAGTATGGCAATAAATGTTCACACTTCCCCGAACACTGTATACACCTCTGTCTACAAAAGTTTATTACAGCCCCATTACAGTTGCTACCACCTCTATAACAACCACCCTTTCCGCCAATGCTGTGTCCATATAGTCATGGATACGACGATAAACTATAACTCACAGCAAATCCTCTGATCGGCAGATATGGGTTCTGAGGAGCGTTAATTGCCTCTTAATAGCTGTTGTTCCCAGGTACACCTTGACTTGGGAAAGGGTTAGCACCTGTTAGGGACCCAGCTATGGGCAAACAGCGAATAAAAAAAACAAAACACTATACAAGAATAAGGCTTACGGCCAACTTAACGTTGCTTGCGTTCCTGTGCGATCACCGAAGTTAAGCAACGCCGAACCTGGTCAGTACTGGTTCAAAATTGTTAATAGGAGAGCAGAGTTTCAATTCATGTTGAGTTCGTTATATTCAATTACGTGCAAATACCCTTGGGAAACGTATGAATCCAAATTTTCTCCCCACCATCAATGGCATAATTGTATCACTAAAACCATTGTTATTTCAAAAACAAAATTACGTAAAAAATAGATTTCGGCATTAAATAACCCATAAAAGTTGATATGCCGTTAAAAACAAAACAAAAAAATCAACAACAACAATGAAAGTATAAAAATGTATTTTAATAGTAATATACCAGCAATATATGTTCATATAAAAAACGACCAACAATACACATTTATAGTAACAAGTGACCAACAATTTGTATTTGAAGGGCATTCAATTGAGTTTAAAGTACATTCAGTTGAAGTCATAAAATCGTGTACTAAATATTTAGATTTCCGCATTAAATAACCCTTACAGGTTGATTTATCGCTAAAGAAAATCAATTAACTAAACAACCCTCTCCATCAAAACTACAGACATCATTTGTACAATATCTCCACGATTACCAAAATGAGTGCGACCTTCATCAATATCAGGCGTATAATTATGGAAAAAGTTCTAACTCCCAATATTATCATCACTGTACCAGTTGGAGTAAGCACAACAAACATACATCTTTAGCTTCAATCTTTATTTTTTTTGTGATGAAGGTCACAAAAGATAACGTCTCCTGGTCGATCACCCAATGCCGACTCTTTGCCAAACTAGCAGGCCCCGTTATTCTAAACTAGCAGTATAGCCCGGCGTTGCTCGGGTGTAATGAAAGCTTTAAAACTAATCCATGGTCCTGGAGCTCAGACTCAGCCTAAAGAATATTTGTGTGAAGTCTGGTGAGAATCGGATAAAAATTGTGGATTTGTATAAAGGACATAGAGACAGATAAACAGACACACACACAAACATCTTGCCTTATATATATATATATGATCGATTTTTCCGTACTATTGTAAGAACTGCAACCTTGAAACTTCTGAATATCGTTTCTTATGTCTTTTTCTATGAGTTTATCAGATTTGATTAAAATCGGACTACTCCTTCTATAACCTGATTTTTTCGATTCTCGATTTTCGATATTTATCGGGGGTACCTCGACACAAAACCTAGCTAAAAATACTCGCAGACGCTTATAGTATAACTGTGTAAATTTTCCAAGAAAATTGGTTCAGCCGTTTTGGAGTATATAGTTAACGGATACACACACACACAGACACGCCGTATTGGTTGCAATTAAAACCACCGAATATAAGAAGTTTAATTTTCGTCGTCGTCATGGCAACATTCGTCTCGTCTTTGATTGGTCAAGACAACGTGGAGCCCAAACAAACATATGTGTTTCCCAGAAGAATTATATACACACAAAGTTCCATTTATAAATAATTTAAGATTTGTAGAGCAGGCAACAAAGTTTTGATTGAAAACGATTTATTTTATGAAATTTTGGTAAAACCATTAACAGTGGATGTCGGCTATGTCTGTCTTTGCATCTAAACTACAAATGGTGGAAAATAATCTATAGTTAATGGATTAATATTAGTTTGTTAATTTCCAAATAGTTTAAAATGTTTTTGTATAATACTTCAGTCACAACAGGTTTCAAATTACCAAATAGGTCCAGTGAATTCCAATATAATGAAACACACCATTAGAGAGCTTGCAAAACGGTTTGCTGAAACGGTTGATGCTAAGCCTCAAACTATATCTACCACTCACTGATATCAGGAGCAGCCCTAAAAAGCTGGAATAATGTCTCTTTTTAATATGAAAATCTAGCTCATATGTAGAGTAACAATAGACGCCATGGTATCAGTAATTGTACCCTTGTTATTCAGTTATTATGAAACAGTTTAGAATGAAGTGTAAACATCCTTGACAGTCATTAGTTATACGGTTTTTTTATTGCGTATAAACATTCATAGTTTCCGTATCTTGCTTCTTCACGGAATTCTTATACACACACACACACACACACACACACACACACACACACACACACACACACACACACACACATATATATATATATATATATATATATATATATATATATCGCCCGGTTGACACTCCACCCATATCTTTTGAACAGGTGTCGAGGCTCATCCCTCTTGTTCCCTGTTTAGGATGTGGTTTCCGGCTTTTTTCCAATCTTTTCACTTTCATGTAGCGTTACCGCCTTGCACGGGGTGATACGATTTATATTTATATATATATATATATATATATATATATATATATATATATAACTTATCAATGATAGCAGGAGAAAATCTTAGAACAGTTGCTTTTTTTTTTTTTAATAAAATCCTCCAAAACAAGACCCAAGATCCTCTCGAGGTAAATGGTTATTATATGGTGCTGTAAGAAAGCGCCAAAAATGGAGTTCATTGGGGCCATTCAGTAAATATAACAGCTAACTCTAGATTTGAAGAGGTCATGATTTAATTAAAGAATAACATTTCAGAGTTCTGTCCGAGACGTTAGATGTATAGTGTGGACGTAGCCGTTAAAAGGAACCGGAAAACCAGTCCTAAACAAGAACCTTTACACTTGTTCAAAAAATCAGGGAGGTGTGTGATCCACGGTGATAGAGGACACTGCTTTTCTGTTTTAATTATAATTTATCTATTAATTCTTATGACTTTATCAACGCGCTATTAAATCTAATGAACATAAGAGGCATTACTCTATGAATAAAAAAAAGCCCCCAAACTTAATGAACAAGATCTTCGCGGTTAACCAAACTATTATGAGATTTTACAATGGAAAACGTAATATTACATAACTCATTATTTTTCCGGTGGCAAACATATTAATTTAGAAATTCTTGCAAAAATCAAATAATAGTCAAATTTTAATAAAACTTCCAGGACTTATTCACAAATGAATGATATTATTTTTGAAATTTTTCTTTTAAAATTCTTCATAAAAGTATATTCTTTATATCTGTTACCCACTCCACGTACATTCATGAAACTTAAGAAATTTAATTTTATTTGAAAAATTGGATTTATTAGTTAAACGCAAGACTCATTGTTGAATGTAAATCATCTGTTATTATTTTGAAATATTTTGTCCTTATTTTCGAAAACCTGATCCCTATTATAAAATAAAAGATGAAATAAAACTATGATATTAACTAATTTGATAATGCTTTAATTGCTTTAATAAATAATATATATTAAATACATTATAGTCTGAAGAAAACAACAAAATTTTTCGTTTAATGATGAAATTTTAAAAGAATTGTTTCCATATTATTTTTTAATCATAATAATTTATAAAGTTTCAAACATATTGGAAAAATACTTCAAATATTTTTTGTCGTTAGTTGATTAACTTAAGTGAAGTTTATATTTACTAATCAAAAATAAAATAGTTTAATACAAATCGTCGAATCTTCGTATTTTTAAAATAACTTCTAATTTTTTTGTATGTATTTTAAGTTTTTGTATGGTAATTTTTATGGACACATTAAAAGTTCATGTGTTTCCGGGTTTCTTCCCCTTACAGTAAAAAAAATGTAAGTCATGTCACTTGTGATCGTCATACACTTAACTTATCTCGCATCTATGAATATGTCAATACATTTCAAATAGAGTGGAAAGGTTACAAAGTTAAACTCTGTGTTTAAGGTATAGTTGTATTATAAATTTCTTGCTATATATAAGTAGTACGTGTGTGAATCAGATTAATTTATCATTAAACTTACGAATTTTCTAAAAATATTGTATCACAGAAATATTTTTTTTTATTTTTGCAAGGTAATTAAAGCCAAGAATTGACTTCTGATTACAAATGTGTCTATCGCACAAAAATGGCACAAAAATTGAAAGACTAAAAAAATATTGAAAAGTTTTAAGCTCCAATCAATGTAATTGTCTGACATGCACGAAAGAATTTTGACTACTGGAAATAGTAAATTTAATCATTTAGCTTTCAATTAAAACTAAAAAATATTTAAAGAAAACTTTTCCTTATTTATAAAAATTAAAATTAAAATTTAGTAATCGAAAATGAGTGGAGGTACCTAAATAACTTTTATAACCGCAAAAGGCATTACTCTAATAAATATTATGAATGTATCAAACACTGTCTGTTAAATTTTAAAACTGAGACAATCTTTCCTTTATGAAATCTTGCGACTGAAACACCCAGTCAGCAATCAAATTTGATAACGCCCAAATTGACACTGTCGCCGTATCATTATCAATATTCCTGTTACTTTATGGACAAAAAATCCGATTTAAATCCATTTCTTTAAGTAATTTCACGGTTTCTGGCCTTAGGTTACTGATGCCCCAATATAAGAATTTACTCGAGCCACAGGATTAGCAAATAGGACCCACCCTTTTATTGTGAAACCACTAAAATGTAAACGCAAATTCTACTCAATCAACTTCTTTTCTCGCACTTCCTGTCTGTGGAATTCCCTTCCATTTACTTGCTTCCCCGACAACTAAAATCCCCACAAATTTAAATGTAAATCAATAGTCATCCCCTCTCTCACTAACTTGCATCCTCTCTCTCTCTCTCTCTCTCTCCCATGCTCCTTTCTCTGTCCACTCCACTCTCATCAGTATTATCATCCTTCTCTTATCCACTTCCTGACACCCCTATAACCTGTCACACTTTCTCATAATTTTCCTCCTATGTAACCCCTTGCAAAACTGTGGTAGTAAAATGCCTTGCTTGGGGCGATATAATTATGAAAAAAAATTCTATACATTTATCTTCCAGAGAATGTAAATAAATCTAAAAGACACGCATCTGTAGCTAATCAGTATTTCATCGACTGATTGATTCGTTTATCAACAGGCAATAAATTATTATGTAATTATAAAGTGGGAAGATCAATTTTATATTACAATCAATATATAAATTGATCCCTCACTTTATGGTCACAGAAATCCTTCTCTTACCAACTTCCGAAACCCTCTATTACCCGCCACTCTCTCTCATAACTTTCCTCCTATGTAACCACCCCTGCACAACAGTGGCAGTAAAATGCCTTGATTGGGGCGATATGATTATAAAAAAAAATTGGAGTTAAATCACCCAGAGTAAATTTATTACTCTACGTAATTTCTTGACGTTTTACCATAGCAAGTCTTCCATTTACTTTTGGAGGATAACAGAGAATTGATTCTTAATTAAAAAGCTAACGAATATCTATGCGACAATGAATATTAACAAATTGGCACTACACACTGAGGCATACTCTTTGGGACATACAAATTGAGACATACACAATCACACACACACACACATAGATACAAACAAATATATAAACACTTCAAGCTGATCAATTGCAACAGTCGTGTGTCTGAACTCAGTAACCTAGATCATGTTGAACTAAAATTGCATAGTAGCAGTAAGTATAGAGGAAGGTGTATTAATTACTCGGGGACAGGTAAATTTATCACACAGACAGGCCGTTCGATTGTTAGACTAAACGGGTAAATGTCACTTTGAAAACAAATGATATGGGTTTTGTCTTCACACACATGCGCGCCCGCGCGCACACGCACAACGTACGAAAGCATGTACTCACGCGCACACGCACACACACACACACACACACGTACGAAAGCACGTAGTCACACGCACACACAAACACACACATATATATATATTATGATGAATAATCTCATATAACTTGTAACATATATATATATATTAAATTCAAAAATTAAATACAAATATTAATTTAATTAATATTAAAATAATTCAGGTGAAAGGCTCAATGTAAATAGTAATATCTATTTGCAGAGCCAAATATGGATTTTGATCTTTGCTGAGGATGCTAAGTATTGTTCTCGTCGAAATGGCTATACAATGTAGATTTCGGAGATTTATTTGAATATATATATAGTGTATCGAGGCAGCAAATAAGCGATGTGACGTCATAGAACCGCATTACAAATTTACGAACTGCGTTTGCTATTTGGTAACTTATTGTTGCTTAGCAAAGTTTTATGCCAACACAATTTAAATCATCTTTGATGGTGGATGTTTTTATATTAACGACCTTGTAAACTCACTGAAGATGGCTCATGTGAGCCGAAAGCTTAGAACCAACTTAAAAAATATATCCAAATTTTTGATAAATTTGTTTTTATTTTCAACTGAAATTAAAGCCAAAATACGATGTTCAGAACGGCTCATGATAGACATTCCTTCTTTCTTCTACTTAACAGTATATATTTAGAATATATATATATATATATATGTGTGTGTGTGTGTGTGTTTACCATAAATTTTATATTTCCTAGATACATATATATGTCTTTTCTAGCAGTATTTTCAAAGCAACTGCTTGAACGAACTTTTCTCCCTTGTTCCCGACCACATGTTTTTACTCGTGCTTCAAGATTGGCGTCTAAGACCCACCCTTTTACGGTACAAAAATAGTAATAGTAATTTGTAATAGTAATTTGTAATCGCCTAATTTTCTCTAACAGTTTTTTTTTCTTGCAGCTCTATTTTGTGAAACTCCCTAGCGTTTGCTTGTTTCCATGATGGTTACAACAATATCCAAAAGTTTAAATTCAAAAACAAATGACATCTTTTATCTACTTGATTCCCATCCATCTCTTATTTTTTCTTCGACATCCTCTGTTACAATTTATATTCTCGCAATGTAATTCCCCGCGCACCAGTGGCAGTTCTGCCTTGCTAGGGTCAAGCGATTATATATATATATAAGAAAAATTAATGCAGACACGTTATTTCATGCTAAATCAGACGTATAGGCCTATTTCAAGTGAACCATCATCAGCTTCCGTCTTAAAATCCCGGTGTGGGCGACAAAACGAACCTCGCTGCTGAGCTTGAAAAGGACCTCCAATCCGTAGTGGACTGGGGTAGGAAATGGCTCGTAAATTTCAATGCTTCTCAAACGAAGCTGCTATCAACTAACCACCATGGACAACCACATCTACCTCCCATTAGCATGGAACAGGCTTGCCTCCCAGAGAGTAAAACACTACGCCTCCTTGGCCTTACACTCTCGAAGGACCTCAAAATGGAATGACTATATCGAATCCAATGCCAAATCCGCCGCTATGAAAGTCGGTTCTCTGTGCAGGGCCCGGAAGTTTTTCACGTCTGAATCTATCCTGCACATATATAAATCTACCATCCGCCCGAGCATTGAATAATGCTGCCACATCTGGTGGGGTTACCCTGCTACTCTCCTCGGGCTTCTTGACAAAATACACCGCAGAATCTGTAACGTGATCGATACTGACTTGGCAGACCGGCTGCAACCACTCTCCCATCGGCATGACATGGCCTCCCTGTGCCTCTTCTATAAATACTATCACGGCTTCTGCTCCGATGAACTTGGATCATTGGTGCCGCCTAGGTACGAATTTACACGAGATACTAGTTTAGCAACTAGGTCCTACTCTTTTACAGTAAAACTGATAAGATGTAACCGTAATTTCTTCTCCAACAGCTTCTTTTCTCGCGCTTCCCGTCCGTGGAATTCCCTTCCACATGTCTGCTTTCCCGACAGCTACAATCTCCAGGAGTTTAAATGTAAGGTCAATAGACACCACCTATCACACTAACTTGCATCTATTATCCCAACACTCTCACCATCTACCCAACCCTCATTCTCGGTATCATTACCCGCCTTCTGACATTTCCTATGTCTAACCACTCTTTCTCACCACTTTCCCCTCTATGTAACCCCCTGCGCAATAGTGGCAATGAAATGCCTTGCTCGGAGTGAAACAATTATATATATATATATATATATATATATATATATATATATATATATATAAGCATATCACCCCGAGCAATGCGGTAAAGCCACTGATGCGAAGGGAGCTACGTAAGAGTAAAAAGATTGGAAAAGAGAAAGCCGGAAACCGCATCCTAAACAGGGAACAAGGGATAAGCCTCTTCACCCGTTCAGACGTGGCATGAGTGTGAACCGTGCGATAGTTTAGTCTATCTACTTTCATTTATATATATATATATATATATATATATATATATATATATAGGTAAAAGAAACTCTTCCTGCTACCGCCCTTTAAATATTTTTCTGTCACAAGGTCACGTTTAATAATAATCGTAATAATATATTGTTTTCTCTTCATATATATACATATATATATATATATATATATATCTGTGTGTGTGTGTGTGTGTAAAGATAGATAGATAGATAGATAGCTAGATAGATAGATAGATAGATAGATAGATAGATAGATAGATAAAAAGGCTTAGATAGATAGATAGATAGATAGATAGATAGATAGATAGATAGATAGATAGATAGATATAACCATATATGAAGAAAGACATATAAAGCATAAAGATATACAATAAAAATATCACTACATATTCAAAATTATTTGTAAACATACTCGGCTTACAAAATGAAGAAAAAGTGCATTCAGTCAATGCACTTTAGACCTTGTGGAATGCTTCGATGCACTATCGGAAGTAACTGTATGTTCTTATCACTTAGTTCCCGATCATATATTGTTCATCTCTTTCATCATGTCGATCATAGATTGACCTCCATGCGTAACATTTTGATGAAGGCTCTTACATTTATCCTGATTTATTGAGAGAAGTTTGGTAATATGATATGGATCACGTTGCTACCGACCACATAATCATGTGTTATCTGTGTGTAACACTGACTTTATCTATTTTGGCTCAGTGCAAAACCACTTGTCGTTTTTTTCTCTTCAGCTCACCTCTTTAAAAAATCTCCGGGTCGCTACGACTGGTGATTACTACTACCAGGAAATCGCCCCTTTTAGCATTTTCTATCATAATCGGAGCTATAATATTAGTATTCTTGAAATGTCTGAAAGGGTGCACTACCCTGACCCTGTTACACACAGATTGAAGAAAGATAGCTAATCGCCCAAACATAGTGGTCAATGATCACAAAAAAAGAGAATGTGCTTTCTTACTGATATGTAAGTTTTTACCGACTGTCAAATATATTTGAAGATATTAAATAAAACTATCAAAATACAAAGATCTTCATGTGTAAATCTAAAATATGTAGTGCATGTATTCATTAATAAATCCAATCGTGGTTGGGACTCTAATTTTGATTGCAAAACGCACTGACAGGTTCAGTGAAAGGAGTCCTCGTAGCCCATGTCTTAAAGAAATAAAAAAAAAATGTTTTCGGAAGTACAGCTTACTACATGAAAGTGAATGTTTTTTTTTTGGGGGGGGGGGGCATAACCTTTATTAAATGAGATATGTGTTATAAATAAAAAAAACATTCAAAAATAATAAAAAGAAAAACTATTCAACCTGTGATTCACGGCAATCCCTAGTACTTTATCTTGTACCTAGGAAGGGAAAATTCATTTTTTTCAAAACAAAACCTTCACCAACAATGAAAAGATAACGAAAAAATCCGAGAAAAAAATTGTCAAATTCACATCGGGATGAGTCATTTAAAGGAGACATTTGCTCGCTCTAGCTTTTGGTATATATATATATATATATATATATAATATTAACTATAGCAACAACAATACCAATAGTAAGAAAACTAACTCTAAAAAAAAAAACTAGTATTAATCAAGCTATAATTTAAATCGTCTTGTATAACCCACCGAGAACAAACGAAGTACATGAACAAAAACGTCAAGCACTCGTAAGAAAGAAAAAAGAAACCAAGACGAAAAGCCTAACACTAAAGCGCTCAATACGAAAGTAGAGCAAACAAAGACAGAATATCTAAGCAAGAGCCTACGACCCACTACGGTTTCGCCTAACGTCTCCTCAGGTAAACCGTGGTCGGTTGTTGACTCTTGCTTACATTTTCTGTCTTTATATATACTCTCCGTTAAGCAAGAAAAAAAGGCAAGTATGTAGATGATAAAGTTCGTGTCCATAAGGCATGTAAAACTTATTTTGCTGGCTTCTAAATCTTCCCTAGATTTTCTATATTTCTTAGTCAGGTATTGAACCGATTGCGTCACGTCATCGACAACAATCGATTCTTCAAGGAATATTTTTTATAAATTCAATATTCACACATAATTTTTTGTTTTAATTTCATTAAATATATTTTGGGAAATGGTATATATATATATATATATATATATATATATATATATATATATATATATATATATATAGTGTTGTGGATTCTGGGTGAGGAACCGCACATAATAATGAACAATAAAACAGATATTTGAGATAGAAAAATAAGTTATATTAACGGAAAGATACAAACTTGAACGCAGGTTAGTAATCTAGGAATACGATTAGTAAGGAATATATGTATACATGCTATAAAATGAAGCCGTACTAGAATTAGTATGTCCACGTCGGAACTGACGGGTGCTGTGTAATATTATTCTTGCTGAGTGGAACTCAGAGCTACTATGACTACTGACGCGGTATTCTCTGTGTAACTTCGCTATCTCTCGTTAACTTACGGATCAGACACTGTTCTCCCATGTTCACACTATGGCAGGAGTATATGTATACTCAAATCGAGTCCATTATCATAGAAAAAGGAGAGATCCCACAACAGATAGATAGATAGATAGATAGATAGATAGATAGATAGATAGATAGATAGATAGATAGATAGATAGATAGAGTTGCTGGGTTGAAACATGTTAAATTTATCGACATACATACATTTACGATAATTGCACACATCACACTATTAGGTTGTTACGAGACTAATGACTGCTCAAAGTGTTGTATTTTGAAAAGTCATTTTAAAATAGTATTCACCCTATATTGATATGTCCGGGAAAGGGGTATATATATCATTCGAGGTAGTTAAGTGATTTAGGCAAATGTAACCGGGTAGAACAAATTAGTACGTAGACGTAATGAACGGTACTCGTCGTATGCAGTATCCTGAGACGTCGCCGTAGTCAATAGACGTAGACCTATAGCCGAAGACCTGTAGATCTATGGACGTAGATCTGTAGCGGTAGACCTCTCTGCGTCCTCGCCTTCGTCTATATTTGTTGACTTCAGCCAATCACATTAGTGTGAGGAGGAACCAAGGTGTTTGCATATTCATTACATATTCATTACATTATATATATTAGGTGAATTTCGGTATTCATAATAATTAATTTGTCCTCTTTAATATTTTTTTTAATTTGCTTTCAGGCAGAAGTATTCTTGAAGCATAGAAGCCCTTATTTGAGAACATGACAAAACATGATCTTTGTTTAATTTTCTTGCATGTGTTCAAACTTGGGCACAGTGCCTAACTAAGTTCTCATAATATCAACAGACCATGCAGAGATTGGTCCATAAGTGATCGGTCAGAACGAAAGGGTTTCCAAAAATTCCGTACCAGTGGTGAGAGCCTTGAAGATGAACTGTCCTGCAGGTTTGACAGTGAACAATTGCAAGCTGTTGTTAAGCAAAACCCACATCAATGTGTCAGAGAAATATTCCAGACGCTTGGTTTCGACACTGCAAAAGTGTCATGCCATTTGCAGAGAATTGGCAAGGTGAAAAAGCGCGATGAATGGGTTACCCATGATCTCAATGAAAATTTTAAAAAATGGCGTTTTGAAGTGTGCTCGATACTCTTTCTTCGTAAGACCAGTTTCCCTTTTATTGACTGAATAGTAACTTGAAAAGTGGATCCTATATGCTAACTGTAAACGATCAGGTCAATGGCTTGATCGTGATGAGTCCCCCCAAATATTTCCCAAAGCCAAAGTTGCATCAGCAAAATATTATGGTAACTGGTGGTCTGCAATTAGTGTTGCCACTACAAATTTCTGGAAGCTAATTTTAGCATTAATACAGAACTTTACTGCAATCAGCGTGCTGATGCAACTGTCTCTTTTTCCTTTTCCTCTGTCTCTTTTTCTCCTCTATCTGGCCTGTTAGTATCAGATTCTCCAAGCCCTCCTTCCTCATTTCCTGTCCCAGGAACTTCAGCTGTCTCTTCCTGATGCTCAGTATTAATTTCCTTTTTGTTTCTATCATTTCCAAGACCTCATCATTGCTCACATGCTCGATCCATGATATTCGCAGCATCCTTCTGCAGAACCACATTTCAGTTGCTTCAAGTTTTTCCTTCATCTTTGATGGTATTGTCCAGCATTCACAGCCATATTGAAGAGTGGAGAGCATGTAGCAATCTAGTACTCTCTTTCTAGTTTCTAGCGAAATTGTCCTGTTTCTTAATACTTTACTCAACTTCTGGAATGCTTCCTTGGCCATGCCAATTCGCCTACGGATTTCTGTGTCGCACTTTCTGTCTTCTGTTATAATGCTTCCCATGTATTGAAATTTTTGTACCTGTTAGATTCTGGTATCCACGACCTGTATTTGGCATTTTGGGCTGACCTTTTTACTGATAACCATGCATTCGGTTTTCGTGCAGTTTATTTCTAGTCCTTTATTGTTATTTTCTTCTGCTACCTTCTGTAGGAGGTCTTGTAGTTTCCTTTCCGTGTCTGCTATCAGCACTTTATCAAATGCGTACTTTAGGTTGTTTAAATTGTGGCCTCGGATTACGAATCCAGGCATAAATTCTAGGGTCCTCAAAATATTCTCGCCGTACAAGTTGTACAGGTCCGATGAAAAGACACATCACTGTCTTACGCCCTTTACTAAACGTGATTAAAAAAAATTCTCTAAATATTCTTCCAAATCTATGTTACCGTAGAGTCACCTATGGGTCCTCAAATACTAAAAGTCCTGATTATTTATTCTTGGTGAACTGTAGGTCAAACTACAGTAACAAATACACTGGGATCAATTTTTAACTCTATTTTGGAATAGAAAGTTTAAATATATAAAAATAAGAAATATGCATGCTTGTCGTTTATTTCTTTTTAGGACGCGGTAAAAGTGAAGTAATTGGTATGACGATAAACTGTATCCGGCAGCTGAGTCTTAGATCAGGAGGTTTGGGGTTTTAAGGTGCGTGGTACCACCTCTTAATAGATCTTATTCCCAGAGACAATATTACCCGGAGTGGTAGCACCTGTTAGCGTCCATTCTCTGAGCAAATTTGAACATCAAACAAATGATAAACACGATGAAATTATATGATATATATAGTAAAATTACTTTATGTAAAAAATTACCAAAAATTCCCATTTATAGTAAAATTACTAACACTTGCTATAACATTACAATTTTATATTGAAATTACTAGCAATACATTTATCTATAGAAATGGCATACAATTACGTGAGAAGAATATTTAGTTGACATATAGATTTCGGCATTAAATAATACATAGAGGTTGATACGAGGCTAAACAAAATCAAGCAACCAGATCATTTCACTCAAGCTAATATAATATTATTAAGAGAGAGTTGCCCGATCTCGAGAAACATCTGCTCATAACGATTGTGGGGCATTGTTCTGGATGCACTATATATATATATATATATATATACACACACACACACACACACACACACACATATATATATATATATATATATATACACACATATACACACACACACACATATATATATATATATATATACACACACACACACACACAGACACACACACACATATATATATTAGAGGCCTCCACTAAATCGCTAAAAAACAGCATATTATGAATAAAAAAGGTCCCAAATTTAATAAAACAAAATTTTTTCATCAAAATGTTTATATTATTTTTAAGAGGAAAGATCATAGTAATATTTAATAATTTTATAAAAAATTTTAACACTGCTGACATTTTCGAAATTTTGTCAGAAAAGTTTGTTTTGATTTCAGTTAGCGGTTAAACAAAACGTTACGATTGTTTACAATACAGAACGTAATGATTACATCGCCCACTTTTTTCGGAGACAAACACATTAATTTGTAAATTCTCACAAAAATTAAATAATCGTCGGTTCTTAATGAAACTTTCAGTACTCAAAAACAAATAAATGATATTATTTTTGATATCATAATTTTGTAAAATCTTTGAAAAAATATTATTTTAACCCCGTCAACATAAATCTATGAAATTTTCATAAAATTTTAATTTGTGCACAATTTTTTTTTAGTTAAACGTAGGACACATTAGAGAATATGGACCATCAAATTTTTTATTTTAAATTTTAAAAAGATTATCAAAAATCTGTTCCGCTGAGTAAAATAAAAAATGCAATATAACTCTGATATAATTTTATTTGATAATCGCTGGAATAAATAATAAAAATTAAGGACATTATAATATAAAATAATTATTTTCGTTTGCTAATAAAAGTTTTAAAGAATTGTTTTTTAGTTTTTTATTATAATAATTTAATCTTTAAAAGAATTGTTGCGCTTATATTTTTTAGTTAAGCATTGATGATTTTATTGCTATCGAAAATTGAAAAGTTTAATAAAAATCGTTATACATGCGTATTTTTAAAATAATTTAAATGTTTTTGTGCATTTGATATTTTTGAATGGTAATTTCTATGTGCAAATTTAAAGGTCAGAGTTTCCTCCTTACCTGAAAGAAAATGAGTATAATTTTGTCCCTTATGAGCGCCATACATTCTTATCTCAACTACCTGTCAACAGGATCTTGATTTACTATTACGCGTACAGTTCAAAAAGTTCAAATTTGTGATTAAGAAATAGTTTTATTCTAAATCTCCCGCTATAAATAAGTAATATTTGAGTAAATCTGATTAATTTAACATAAAATTTGCTAAATTTTGTAAGAAAAATGATGTTTTACATTTTTAAGAATTTTAATTTATAGAGTTTTAAACAGAACTCTTTCCTGTGCGTATAAAGTATATATTTTTATAGTAAATTTGAAGGTGAATTATAATTAATAAAAGTAATATTTACTTAAAATTAGATTAATTAATCATTCTCAAGTAAAAACTTTTGAAAAGTACATTTCATCTTCGAAAGATCTTATAATAAAATAATTACGTTGTACTGAGAGAATTATAAATATGGTTAAAATCGGGGATTTTTAACAATTTCATTAAAAACCGCAACCAATACATTGTTGTGGGATCGCCCCTTTGTACATAATAGTGTACTCAACTGAGTGTACATATAATCCTGCCTATAGAGGGTTTGGTTAAGTTGTAAGTTGGTGCAGAGTTAGTTGGAGTTGGTTGGATCTAGAATCAGTTACCCGGACATTCTATTTCACTTCTAGACTCTATATATTTATTTCTACTAATAATATCCCTAAATTTACTAACCCGTGTTCCAGGTTGTATATTTCTTTCAAAATAACTTATATTTTCTATTTCCATATCTGTTTTTGCTATTCATTATTTTGTGTGGTTTCTCATCCGGAATCCACAACAAAAATATAATTTCGGTTTGAAATACAGCACTATTTAAATTTAATCTATTAGTTTCAAATTAAATAAAAACAAAAGCGTCAAGAAAATGTTTTCATTTTAAAAAGTTCTTTCGTACCTTATGTATCGCTTGTTTTAGAGGTACCCCCACCACACACACACACACACACACACACACACACACACACACACATATATATATATATATATATATATATATATATATATATATATATATGAATGGTTGCTTCGAGTCTAAAGTTCAGAATTATTTTTCTTTTCAGTTAGTCTTGTAAGACTTTCTTCCCGAAGTAAAACCGGACGAAAAAGAAATATAATACACCCATAAGAAAAAGAGAAAAAGAGAATAATATTGAATAGAGAAATCAGTTTTTGAAAAAAGAAAATAAAAATAATATTTTTGAAAAATAAATAATTAAACAAAGAAGTTAACAAAGAAAAAGATAGGAAAGTGGCTGATTTGGAAAAAGAAAGAACATGAATGTACAAAAGAGTGGAGAAAAAGATAGTAAAATCTGTGAAAAACTGAAAGATAAGAACAATATCGATTCTTACTAGTGGAAGTAGTAGCAATATATGAAATTATTAGGGGAGCTGCGAAATAACAATGGAAGATAGCATAGACCAAATATCAGAATTGGAAATGATGAAAGAGTAATATTAGTTTACAAAATGCAATTTTTTTATTTCATTCTGAATCATCCTTACTTGCAGTAGTTGTATGGCGCCAACTCGACAACTGATCCTATGGCCATTGTTGACCTCTTGGATAAACGCACTCTATTAATGGTCAAGATTTGGTCAGGGCTAAAATGACCAGATATTTTCTGGATTGTTTCTTTGCGGAAAAATGGGAATAGGTAGGGTGAAAGAGTAATTAACACGAATATTTATTTTGACAATGTGCTTATACACTCTTATGCGCCTGCAAATTCGGCTTCTGCTTGCTCTCGCTCTCTCTCTCTCTCACTGTCTCTCTCGCATACATACACAAATTATATATATATATATATATATATATATATATATATATATATATATATATATATATATATATATATATATATATATATATATATATTACCGTTTACCGATGAAATAGTAAAGTTTTGCTGCCATTTCTACTCGAATAGTTTCTTTTCTCACACTTCTGGTCTGTGGAACTTTATTCCGTTTACTTGCTTCCCTGACAGTTAGAACCTCCCAAAGATAAAATACAATGTCAATTGCTATCTTCAATTTTCCCGATCATCATTTATCCTTTCCTCAATACCCCCAGTAGACAGTCTTTTCTCTCACTGGATCATCTTGTTGTACACTAGTGACAGTCCCGCATTTCGTGGGTCAAATGTTCTCATATATATATATATATATATATATATATATATATATATATATATTGTGTGTGTGTGTGTGTGTGTGTGTGTGTGTGTGTGTGTGTGTGTGTTTGTGTGTGTGTGTCAAGAGATCCAACATTTGAAGAATTCCGAGGTCCTCGGCATTTAGAAATTTCCCTGTCGCAATGTAAACTATATTCATTTTAAATACAATTCAATTTACATATATATATGTTCTCATATATATATATATATATATATATATATATATGTGTGTGTGTGTGTGTGTGTGTGTGTGTGTGTGTGTGTGTGTGATCTGATTTGTTTAACATTATTTTTGATCGGTACTCATATTTATTTTTTTAATTAAACAGTAATATATTTTTATATTTACTGGCCTGATTATTTACGATAAATGTTTTTATTACGAAAATGTGTCATTCGGCAGGATATATATATATAATGCAAATTCTATTTAACCAAAATATATTGGCAAAAGTGAATGAATATACTTATACTGTCATCAGATAAATATCATGTTAGATTCAATTTGTGATATAAACTTGTTAAAGACTGTTGAAAATAAATTCCAGTTCAGTTAAACCAATTAAAAAATTATTTTAAAAGAATTTAATAATAATAATAATAATAATAATAATAATAATAATAATAATACTAGGTTTTGTGATAAACACCAAGAAACAATAGACCACCTAATCTCAGGCTGTTCTGTGCTTGCCCCAAACGAATATAAAAATCGCCACGATAGAGTTGGGCAATATTTACATTGGGCAATGTGCAAACATTATGGAAAAACTGTAAACAAACACTGGTATGAACATCATCCAGCACCGGTTACAGAAATAGAAGATGTAACCATTCTATGGGATTACACCATCTACACAGACAGAAAAATTGAAGCAAACAGGCCAGACATTATTGTTAAAAACCAGAAGGAGAAAACTTGTCTATTAATTGATATGGCTTGTCCAGCGGATTGTAACATAGCAATCAAGGAATTTGAAAAACTGTCAAAATATAAAGACCTGGAAATTGAAATAGAAAAAATGTGGAAATTGAAAACAAGAGTTGTGCCAGTGATAGTAGGTGCACTTGGAATGAAAAAAATGGAACAAAACAACACATTGAAAGAATCCCTGGAAACCCCAGCTTAAGAGATATACAAAAAATTGTCTTATTAAGTACAGCCCACACACTAAGGAAAACTTTATCTATGTAATGCTGGGGATGATAGGGAAGATAGAAAAACATGAAATGGAGTCATAACAACACGCCACTACCTGCCTTAGGTCTCCCCGCAGACTTGGTTGGTAGTGAGACCAATGCAGAAATCGAAATATGATGAAAAATGACATAATAATAATATAAATCTAATAATAAATTAAATTTATAAAATTATCCAAAACCTATGAAAACCGAAAGATATATTTTTTATTTTCACAATTAAACCTATAAACACGAATAATTATTTTATTATTCCACATATTAATAATATATCTTGAACATTCTATAACCTTCATTATGTTCTCAAAAATTGCTTAGTAAACTATTTTACTGTCTCGATTGTATAATCACTTGCAGTATTTTTATTGTTTCCCAGAAATATTCGTTTGCTGAATATTATTTTCTATTAATATTTAATTTTTTAAAGATTTAATCTGTTTCATTTTTCCCTTTTTTTTTTCCAGATCTTTTTACATAAATTAGGGTTTCCCCCAGTACAAAAATTCTAATTCTCCCTAATGGTTGAAAATGTCATCACAGATGTCTAGTTCTACATTTGTTATCTATGTCGGTGTCACATCTTTTTACTCCTGTCTTAATGGTCACTCGATAACAATCAATTTGGAAGCTGATATCTAAAATTACTTTCAGTAATTTATTACCTGGAACAAGAAATTGGTTGTTAATTTGAACATCTCCAAATTATCTTAGATAACCATTTTTTGCTTTTATTCGGCATGACAAATGATAACCTCCAGGAGAATAACTGCAAAGAAATTTGCTTCACGCTGGTAAAATACGATATTCAAACACACTCTTGACTATTAGTGGCTTTATCTCCTTGTATGGGGCTGAAATTTTCGTCTTTCAGGACCTTATCCAATAAAGTTTTGAAGTACGAAACTTGTCACAAATGAAAAACTTTTTCCCCCAGTACTGTTCTTGATATATAATGATATATCATCATGACATATGTATATATAAGATGAATATAATTATTTTATAACACATAAGTTTATTTATCAAATCTATTTTTCCAATATTTTCTTCTTATATGTGCCGTGTCCTTTAGGACGTCGGCAATCATGGTCCCCATAAGTTTCTGTCCATTAATAAACTTTTTATTTTTGATTTCTCTCTTAACCCTTGTTCTGCCATCCATTCACACAAGTTCATTAAGCAGGTCATACCGCTGCTCTTCAGGCCTTCAAATTTTCCTGCAAGTTTCCAAATTTCCAAACACTCTTTCCTCATAATGTGCTTAGAAATTTCAACCGTTTCTTTCTGATGTTAAATGTAATTGTCCTATTTGTTTACGTTTTTTCTAAAACTTCATCGTTGCTTACATTGTTCAGTTCTTGTTATCGTCAGTAATTCCTGTTGAACCACCTTTTTACTCTCTCACATTTGTTCTTTATCCGTTTGAAGATGTCCCATCATTCAATGCCATTTAGGAAAACTGATATTACATAACATTCATATTAACAAAATAATAACTGCATCAATATCCACTTCCTTCCCATCTTTCTATGCATGGAAGTGTATATATGTGTGAGTCTCTTCCTAAGAGAAGCTGCTGAAATGTTTTCGGCTCATTCGCTGTCTTATGTGCACATAGCAAATAAATTTTCTAGACGTTTCTAATTTATTTTTCTTTGTGTGTATGTGCGCAAAGTAATATGCTTCTATTATTTTAAATACAAACTGAATTATCTAATATTTAATATTCATAAGCGTAAAGGTCATTTAAAATTTTGAGCCTATCTTCTAACCTTTTTCCTTAAAAAAAATAGATATCGGTTCTTTTTAATTTTATTTATTATCCTCCCTAATGAAAATGTAATACAAATATATATGGATAATTTACAAATTCAACCAAATATAAATTTACCCTTAATAATAAAACAGTCTGTTAATAAAATGTCCTTTTTTTTACATTTTTAATAATAATAAAAATCCCAAAGGGAGGTTTAATGATCCAAGTCAATATATACTAGAATTTGATTTAGTCTCTTACTTAGAGCGTGAGTTTTAATAATCCTCATCTGAAATTCCGTTATGGTTCTATCTGTGTTGTTGATATTCATTGCTAAATAAAGTGAAGGAGATTATGAATTAAAATACATTTATTGTTATTGACAAATAAATATAATATATATACTCGCGTATAGTGTGAGTTTTGAAGAACAAATTTTTAGGTTAATTTAAAAAAAGAGACGCGTCATACACGTGATGAGAAAAGTAGCATATGTACTTAAATCATTAATTAAATGTACAAAAATTTAAGAACTAAAAATATAAAATATATTTAATAAATAAATTACTAAAAATAAAAATAAAACGTAAAAGAACGGTACGTGAATCCTGATATTTTAAAAACGATGAAATTAAGAGCATCAAACACAACATATTACCAAGAATTTGAAAGACAAAATTCCTCAAATATTGGACAATTTATTTTAAAACTTTTACTGGAAAGGTTATATATATATATATATATATATATATATATATATATATATTGTTTAATACTTAGTTTTTGTTATAATAGGGTTAGAACAGTATACATTTTTATTAAAAAGTGTTCGATACAATTATATTGTAGAACTTTTGAATATTTTCATATATATATGAAAACGGTAAATTAATTATTAAAAATCGCCTGAACTCATGTTAGAAACCTGGGTATCGAAATAACACGTTTAAAAATGGAATATATATATATATATATATATATATATATATATATAAGAATAATTAAGGTAGGCACGTTATTTCATCGTAAATCGGAGATATAGTCCTATTTCAGCTTCCGTCTAAAATTTCGTGTAAAATCCTTTGTAAAATAAAGACCGAAGCTGATGCTGGTTCACCTGAAATAGGCCCATACTCATATTTTACCATGAAATAACTTGTCTGCCTTAATTTTTTTTTATATTTGCTCTATATGTATTTATATACATATATATTTAGAGCCCTCCTACAAAGTTATCTTACCACTGTATGTACAGGATACTCCTTTGGATTCTTCTATACTCACACTGCATGCTGATAGATATATATATTCGCCGAAGGAGAAGGCATTGCAAAGACATATAAATGGCAAACTCACAAACCTTAATATAAATGTAATACTTTACAAACTCATTAGACTTGACTCAATTTATTCCAAGGTCCGTGCTGAGGTATCTCAAATGATAGTAAAATTTCAAATATATTATACAAAGTTCTAATAAGGGTAGAAAAATTATGGACGCAATACACGAATACACGTGTGACTCCATCCCCACCCCGAAAACACCGTTCACATTTGCACCTCTGTTCAGCCCTTTTCAGGATTTATTACTTTTTGCTCTTTCGTTTCTCTTTTGACTCCTTGTTTTTGACTTGGGGCTCATACCTCATGCTCGACGCGTGAGACCAAAATTAATAACAACAATCGCAATGATAAAAGTCTAGCTCAAGCCTGAAAAAATGATGATATTATTAATCTGTTTGTTATTTGGTCAACATTACAGCAAACAAAGACGAATGATTTGGCAGAATATGCAATAAGAATTACACATCAAAATCCAAAAAGGGAAATTAAACTGAAAGAATTTTAATGTTTGCAAACAGATTTTAACAAAAATGGGGAAAATAAAAATATACTTTGACTTTTTTAAAGTAACAATGCTAAAAATTTACAGATATTCAATTTTTAGGGAGGTGGCTAGTACTTCTATTTAGTTCAATAGGTACACTATAGTGAAAATGATCCTCACCGAATGGTTCGTAAGGTATGCTAATATCGATATTATACACGAGTTTTAAACCCTATCTAGTCTGTTGTGTACACTTTTTTGTAAAGGCTCTTGGGAAAGCCGTGACTCTACCCATCCATATTAGACTGAACTATTAGCTTTGAGCGCAGCCAGTCTAGGAGAATGAAATTAGTGAAACCAAAATCTTGTACAACTTTCTTTCCGATAATCGATGGCAATTGACAGATTATAAAGCAATTGCATTTGTAGAGAGCCATGACCGTTTACACCCCGAATAATGATGGCATTTAAAACATATTCGCAAAAAACCTAAGTAGATTTTATCAATTATTTAACGTATCTTTATTTATCAATATTGGTGAATCTCATTAAGCCTTTGAAAATTTACTTTAAACACATTCTTGTCTATTATAACTTTGTATTCATTGAAATGTAGTAAAGTGCGACACAAAGCCAAGAATAAATAAACTGGCACTGGCACAGGCAATAAAAGATCAACGCTCACATTAAGAATCACGGCTACGTTACGGCTACTATACCTCTGATTATTACAGATTGGTACTACAATGGCAACCTGCTGCGGGATAATCTTGTGCCCAGTCAGTCATGTCTCTTTCACGATCGCCCAAGCGTGTTTCAAGTATGGCACTTAACTGACTGTCTATAGTACTGAATAATTTCCATTATCTTTGTCTGCTTTTGATGTATGAAAATATAATTACTTATTTTTTATATTACGAGTATTTGTTCATTAAGGTAATGGATAATAGTGAAATTGTATTTTGGTGTACTCGCAGCAAAAAGGTTGGGGACCTATGATTTAAGGCAATTGTAACTAAAGTACACATGATATGCCTGTCTGATATATCCTCTGGTGATGAGGCTATCATATGTCCCTCAATTGATGAATTTAATATTTTATTGATAACCTTTTTCCTTTACGATGTTATTGTTCATTTGAGTATTTTCACTACAAACGTAAATATTCACTACTAAAAGCAAGATTGATTCCTTTGTGTACCATGTCATTTCGAGATGTAGGTGATCTTGGCTCTTCACAACTTCCTGATTTTTGTTTCTCCAAGTTATACTTTCCAATCCCTCTTTATCCTTTTTCCTCTATCTATTTGTACAAACTGCTTACATAGGTTATTTGCTCTTTCCCTTGCATTCACTACCTCCTATGAGTTTTAAATTATCTAAACACTTTCTCCTTATTATGTGTCCTGGAAAATATCAGTTGTCTATCTATGATTGTAAGTATAAGTTACCGAATACTTCCTGATTTTCTGCAAATTTTCCTCGTTGCACACATTTTCTGTCCATAATATTATCTGCATTCATCAACTGAACATGTCGCTTCATGTTTTTTTCTTTATCAGTAAGGAGTTTGTCCAGCATTCACTGTCATAGTAATCAAAAACATTGTTTGATACAGACGAAAGTAATTTTTTGTAGACATCTGTATAAAGTATACTTCATATAAATTTAGAATATATAATATATTTTTGGAATTGGTGATTTTATTTTAATAAAAGAATAATGAAAACTTTATAACTAAAAGATAGGTAAAGACAATCGGTTCCAAGTCAATAGTGTAGGTTTTGAAATGAAAGAGAAAACTTTTAATTTGCGTTGACATAACTAACTCAAAGACGTGAGTAATCCCTATTTTATTGTTTTGTTTACGACATCGAGGTCGAAGTTTGTCATAAAAAGGTTGAAACTTCTTGTAAAAAACTTATTTTTTTCTTTTACAGATTGTGACTGTAATGCATCAATATGGCATCTGGCGTTAAAATTATGATCTGAGTTTATCTATACGAGTAAAATACTCGTACTTGTTGACATTGATTGCTGTTTGCCGAATATTTAAGGAGACGAAACAGTGAATGAGAGCACAGTTAATCCATGTGTAGTGCTTTCCACCTGAGCATGTATAAGTGGGTCACCTCCGCTGGTGCTTCTTCTTACACGCGTGGAAAAGCACATTTTGGTAAAAAGGTATAACCAAGCGTCTGTAGGAAAATAATATTTTGTATCTGAAAACGTTGTCGCTGCTTTCCGTATATTTGTTTAGGTATCTGTGCATATGAATAGGTATTAGTTTTGGGGAGTCACCCCTTTTTATACAATAAATGGACTTGTCTACGGTATACAAATAATCCTGCCTATACGGAAAACGGAGTGATTGTTGGAGTTCTACTGAGTAGTTGGACCGCCGCTTAGTTGTTCAGTAAGAATATAGACTTATTACCCGGACTATTTCTCATCTACAAGATTGTATATATTTGATCCTTACGAACAGTATTTCTAGTATACCTGAATCTACTAACCGTGTTCCAGGTTGTATATATTTTGTTCAATGTACTTACATTTTATCTCTCCATATCTGTTTTTTGTTATGTTTATTTTGTGTGGTTTCTAAACAAGAATCTACAACAATTAGTATTAAAGTTGTCCGTTGTATCGGCATTGTTAAATGATACAGAAAACTTTCGCGATCGGGTATGTCTAGAATTTGTCCAAGTTGAATTGTAATTTGAATATAACGGTCTTCTGCCAAAAACTCAATCAAAAGTTTCAGATTCTCGTAAATACAATGTGTAAAATAATAAAAAATGAAACTACTTCATTTAAAAAGCATAAATTTGATACACTATATTACAATTGATTATGAAATACAATATTGTCACTATAATATTTGTACTAAACCGTCAGATGTATACCGATATTTATACAAATATATCACGCGAATTTCAGCGTATCGTCTGTAATATATGTTTCTATTATAAGTATTTATCATAAATTTCTTGTAAGTTTGAGATTTATTATAAAAATATGTCGGTTATTCTTCATATTTAAATAAATATATATAATATTATATTCATTGTTATTTACCTTTTTAATTTTAAAGGTATAAGCGTTATGAGGAGACGAAAGAAAGAATTAATATTCAAATAGAGACTGAAAATTATCAAACCTTTGAAACTTGTGAAAAAGCTGAAAAAAGATAACAAGAATTAACTGAAAATATTTACAAAGTATTGACAAGAGAAGAAAACTGGCTGAACTCAAGCATTAGAGGTTTTGACGAGTAAGAAGTTATTTCAAAGAGATAATGTTAGCAACAGTCATGTCATACTTATGGCCATATCACCTGAAAACACCCGTTCTCGGCCGATCAACAAAGTTAAGCAACGTTAAGTCTTGTTAGGATCTAGCGGGGTGAATACCAGGTACTGGTTTTTGGATGTGCGTCTCGTTTAATGGATAACGACTCGGTATTAGAAATCGAAGATGTGGTCGGGTTTGTTATATTCTTGCACACTTTGGGAATTGTATGAATCTATCAGTTCTTTTTCTTATGAATTAAATAATAAGACAAGGTTTTATAGCGTGAAGGAAGGAAGGAAGGAAGGAAGGAAGGAAGGAAGGAAGGAAGGAAGGAAGGAAGGAAGGAAGGAAGTTTTACCAGTATAAACAAAAAAGAAAAGACACAAGTTTTTAAAAACTTTGACGAATGAGATTAAACAGCCAAACTACTATATTTTACAGTATTCGGACTATTGTCCTCATCTTTGTTGCCATTTGTACGACGTTTCGGCCGTTGTACGATCTGGCTTTCTTCATGTATTAGGAATTTCGAACCGCATCATTTATTACATTCACTGGGGTATATAAACTTATTTCCTTACGTAAAGCCTCGATTGGGGAACAAGTAACTTGCGGGGTTAGAGGGAGATAACTCATTACTTCCAATCAAGACTTTACGTAAGCAATGGAGTTAATATACCCCAGTGATTGCAATAAAGGGTTCGGCTCAGAAATATAGACAAATACTACATTTTAGTTTTCAACATATAGTAATTTTTTAGGGATGTCTGTTGATTTGATGACTGAGAAAATGTTCGGTTCTTCATAGAAATAAACGACTAACATGATTTGAAAAAAATAAAAGGGAAGGCGGTAAAATATTATAATCAGTTGATGATGGTGTCAAATGTTGAAAGTTATTGTATGTTCTTGGAAGAGTAATAAATGAAAAATGCATTTTTGCATGAGATAATGTTGTGTACTGTACTAAACAACAAATTGGGTTTACGCTAAGCAATTGTTTTTTAAGACAGCACTCTTTTAAATTTTGAAAAGTTGATTCTTGTCCAACTTCAATTCATCTAAGACCAAGCTGTTGTCTGTCAACCATTACAGGCAACCTCTCCTGCCTCCCATAAGCATGGACCAAGCGATTCTCCCGGAGAGTAATACACTACGCCTCCTCGGACTTACCCTGTCCTCAGACCTCAAATGGAACCACTATATTGAATCCATAGCAAAATCTACTGCTAAGAAGGTTGGGTCACTATGTCGATCCAGGATGTTTTTTCCACCTGAATCCATCCTGCATATATACAAGTCAACCATCCGTCCGTGCATGGAGTATTGCTGCCATTTATGGTCAGGTGCCCCTGCCGTTCTCCTCAGTGTTCTTGACAGGCTCCAAAGGAGAGTCTGTAATGTGATAGGTACTGATCTGGCTGCTCGACTGCAGCCACTTCCCCATCGTCGAAATGTGGCCTCCCTTTGTCTGTTCTATAAATACTTTCATGGCTTCTGCTCAGACGAACTTAAGTCACTGATGCCTCCTCAACAAGTGTTTACTCGTGCAACCAGACTGGTCCCACCCATTCACAGTCAGGTTAGCCAAATGCAGACGACAATTCTACTCCTGCAGCTTCTTCTCTCGCACTTCCCACCTGTAGAACTCGCTCCCGTATTCTTGCTTTCCTGACGGTTACAACCTCCAGAAATTTAAATGCATAGTCAATACTCATCTACTAACCACTAGACTCTAGCTCTCTCCCCACTCCTGTATAACCTTCCCTTTCTCTCCACCTATGTATCTGTCATCGCACCTGCTAACTCAGCTTTCTATTGTTCCTTTCTAACTAGGTTGTACTCCTCACTCTTTTCTAATTAATATTTTTACATTTATGTAGCCCCCTGCACATCAGTGGCGTTTCCGCCTTGCTCAGGGTGAAATGATTAAAAAAAAATCATGTTAAAAGGTTTCATGGACATCAAATTTGCTGAAAGTCTTTAGCCATTTTGTCAATCATAAAAAAGTGATATATAAGAACGGAAAAAATATTCAAGGAAAGTTTTTTGAGATGCAATAAAAAAAAATGCTATAGATTTAGTGGGAAAACGGTACAAAAGCTAAGAAAATAAATCATTTGGAATTAATAGAGGTGGTCGGCAAGCCTCTATCCTTGAACCTATGTCGTTAAGAACTTTTATCAACGCCCTCTCATTGGTATATATTTGTATTATTGTCTTTGTTAAATACATTTGTTTATCATATTCCTTCATTGTGTCTTTATTTCTGGCCGCAACAATGCCATAACAGAGGCAGGGTTTCATCATTTCACCGTTAAAATGACTAGATGTACACAACTTCTAAACTAACAGGTTTTTCAAC
This sequence comes from Ascarosepion bandense, assembly GCA_037127315.1. NCBI lineage: Eukaryota > Metazoa > Mollusca > Cephalopoda > Sepiida > Sepiidae > Ascarosepion > Ascarosepion bandense. Next base: position 6,457,618 of record JBBBDQ010000335.1, read on the forward strand.
AAAACTTTTCGCTTGTTGAACTCTTTTTCGGCTTATTGCTTTCAGTCAAATGTGATGTTCAAAACTTTAAATGCTACGTTAATCGTTATCATCTGTCTTTTTAATTATTTTTCTATGATTGTTTCCTCTCATCAACAATGTATTTGTTTTTCTTATATTCTGTCACACTTAGCAACGTTTTTGCGTGTTAATTATCTTCGGGGTAAAATTACTGAAGAAAAAAAACTATTAATATGTAAAAGAATCATTTATTTACATATACAAGTATATCTCATCTTACGTAGTTAATTTCTTTCAGCAGAGGTGATTTAAGTCGAAAAACGACTTAAGTCGAATTTAATTGTTTCCAAATTTACTTGTCACTAGGCTAAATCAGAAATAGCCATTTCCAGTTCTGTATTTTATTTATAAATGCATCTTAATAATATATGGTCAATAAGAATCTATTCTAAGCTTACAAACAAATAAATTTTAGTATTTAATCGAATACAGAAAAAACATGTACGTGCTTATTTGTAAATGTAGATGTTTACAATTTGGCGATCTTTACAGTACATCACAGACTGTTTATTTGCGAGTATGGTTTGATCTAAGACATTATAAAATGAAATACAGTTTTGAAATTATTTTGCAATAGCAGAGAAATAAACTAATTTATGTTAAATTTGCCAATTATTTACATTCACTTTGTTTATTTACAACACGGACGTCGATGGATGTGGACTGTCACTATCAACAGCTGATTCTAGCTGTTGTTGTTGTTGTTGTTTTTCGATACACGTTTTAATAAGAAACTAGTCGAGAGTTGTTTGAACAGTGTTTTTCTTTTCTTCAAGGATTACCTGATAAAATCTTCAATACTTGTGATGAACAGACGTAAAGTCGAATGAAATGATTTCAACTTAATTTTTTTTTCATGTATGTATATATAGATATAAATATTTTTTGACAAACGATGTATAATCTAGAACGAATTAACTCGAAACGGCGTAAGTCGAAGCATACCTGTACTGAATACTGTGTTAAACAAATATGTTTCTGTGATTATTTCTTCGATTTATTTTTAAATCAAACATTATGTCACACATACATTGATCGCCTAATAAAATCCTAATTCCAGAAAGCAATATATTTGCCTTATTATTCATAAAAGTAGATATAATCAGCTGCAGCACATATGGTGTGGTACTCATATAAATATAATCTTATAACAGAAATTTTTACCACCAGCAGATGGTCAAATTACATTAGGAAAACATTGATTTATAGAGTAAAATCTAACGTAGTGCCTATTTAGTATCGTTGGCATAAACAATGGGAAAGAAGAGAATGAGTATTGAATAAGCTTTAGTACTGTGTAACCACAGGCATATTGTGATAATTGAATGACGTGTCATGGGCATTATTATTAAGGGAACTTGGGTGCTGTTGCCCTAGGTAGGCTATTATTTCATTAATACTTAATGTCTAGAAACTTTTTAAATTGATCTGGTATAACTGAAATCATTCTTCAAAAATATAAAATATAATAAAAATTATTATAATTAATTTGAATTTAAATCTTTTTCAGAAATTTCATGGCTGTCAAATATTGATACATTTGGTAAATTTTGCTAGATTGTGTAAAGAAGAATTTTTCAAAATTTACAGTTTTTATATTCGGACTATATCCTACTGGGTAACAGCGTCGGTTTATGAATTTGGTTAGGTAGTGATTGCATGTTCAATCACTAGGTCGGGTAGTGTATAATTTCACTCAATAACTTTAAAATACTAAATAAAATAAGAACTGGATTATATCCCCAAGGCAAATAGTTTAAATAAAGTGTTCCATTCAGAATTCTTTGTGTGTTACGCAGATCGATATACATTCTAGTATGTCGGGGTGGGGGGGCACAAGTACCGAAATGCTGTTGTAACACCAACAGAAATGAGGACCATAATCTGATGATAAATAGCGAAAATAAATTCGGACAAAAGTTTTCAAAACTTTAAGCATGAAAACAGTTCAATGTTTTATTCTACTAAATGGCTAAAATGTTCCATCATTTTTAACTTTCTTACAAATGTGAGGTGAGTCAGCGGTTATATGGAGAAGGAGGTTTGTTTAGGTTGTTTGATTGTGAATAATGATTCCCAAATTAAAAACAATTCATTATGAGGAAAAGCATATTGGGTGCAAAACAACAATAACAATAATGATAATAATAATAAGCGTGACAATAAGAAAAATTGGTAGAATCTAAAGTGAATGATGGAGAAGCAAAAAGGTGTAACCTCGTGGCGTGAATAAGGAAATCAAAGAACCAAATTGGTTGGACAATTCATTTTCGAAAAACTCATTTAGACCCGTGGCATTAAGTAGATGTGACAGTCGAACATTTATTTTGCTCGCGACTTGAGCCTTGATCTTGCGTGTTTCTCATTGGCAGTGATCACTCACTGGCGGTAAAAGAACGATTGATAACAGTACGCTCATTGGTTGGAATTTCATACGGGCAAAGGCGAGTGGCTGACTCTGCGCATGCGTGTATGTGTGTATAAGACATGAAAAAGACAGAAAGTGAGTGGAGAAGAAAAAGGACCATTAATTTATGTGCATACTCATTTATGTGTATACACTTTCTTGTACGCTTGGATGTTTTTGAATGCGATGTTCTGTTAACGAAAATCTAGACCAGCGCCTGCTTTAGAGCAATAGTTAACAAGCTTGTCTATGTCGGGAGTTCGATCTTCAGTAGACATGTAAATATCAAATAAAAATAAATTTAGTAACGAACTAATGTATATATTAGAATATATTTGCTATCGAATAAAGTCAATTACATTCGTTATTTTCACAAACGATTGGTTGTAATTTCAATGATCAGTTATCGCTAATTCAGATTACTCTATTTCTCGCTGTTTTTATTTGTCAATTTAACTTCATAGTACCATGAATATTTCCTTCAATTTCTCAGTTTACTCAACGATAAAAATAATTAGATATGTATGGTTGGCCACTCTTATCAAACAATGCCTGTCTAGTAGGGTGGCTAGATAAAACTCTTTGCAGAAGCCTGCTCAGGTACATTTTGAATTTTTTTAAAACGCACACAGCCTACACGTGGTTCATACTGCAACTGTACTGAGCGGACCCGAGATACAGTTTGGGCATTCAAATTCTCGGTCACGATGACTCATGATTTCTTCTCAGCACAACCACGTACTGCTCCCAAAGGGTTCTTTCTAATCAGGTTCGCTCACAATGCTTGGGTCAACTTGTGCTATGACTTTCAGTTTGGGGGAGAAAGCGCGTTTTCTCGCGTGAACAACAGTCCGAAAAAATTCAGGGCATTCAAATTCTCGGTCACGATGACTCATGATTTCTTCTCAGCACAACCACACACTGCTGTCAGAGGGCTGAAAAAACACAGACATAGAGGCAGATAAACAGACAAACACACGAACATCTTGCCTTATATATATATATATATATATATATATATATATATATATATTATCGATTTTCTGCACTATTGTAAGAACTGCAAACTTGAAACTTCTGAATCTCGTTTCTTATGTCTTTTTATATGAGTGCATCAAATTTGATTAAAATCGGACCATTCCTTCTATAACCCGATTTTTTCGATTATCGATTATCTATATTTATCGACACAAACCCAGCTAAGAACACTCGCAGACGCTTATAGTACAACTGTGTAAATATTCAAGAAAACCGGTTCAGCCGTTTCGGTGTTTATAGGTAACGGAGAGAAACACACAGACACACACACGCACATACACACACAGACAAATTTCCTAATATTAATAAGTTTAGATAATAATTAAAAAATCAAAACTACTCTTTTAAAATTTAATTATTAATCAAAAATTTTTTGCCTTTAATTAATATGTCCTTAATTTATATTATTTATTAAAGCAATTAAATGCTTATCTAATTAAATAATGTCATAGATTTATTGCATTTTTTTTTTATTATTCGGAGCATATTTTCTGTAAAAGGTGCTAAATGCTTCAAAAATATTACTTGTTTTACATGAGACCTGCGTTTATCTAAAAAAAAAAAATTGTGTACAAAACTGAATTTTTTGAAATTTCATGAATTAACATGGAAGCGTGGGTAACAGATGTCGAAAGAAATATTTTTTCAAGATATTTTAAAAATAATGATTTCAGGAATAATTTAATTCATTTGCGAATAAGTTCTGAAAGATTCATTAAAACTCGACAGTTATTTAAATTTTGCAAGAATTATCAAATTAACGTGTTTGTCACCGGAAAAATAATGAAATATTATGTTTTCCATTGTAAAGTCTCGTAAAGATTTGACTCCGCGCTAACGAAAATAAAATCTAGATTTTTGCCAAAATTGTGAATGTTTTAGAAAGGATTAAAAACATATTTAAAATAATTAAAAATACTAATTACATAAATATTTCGATGGAAAACGTTCGTTTTTATTAAGTGTGTGACATTTTTTTCATATTATGCTGTTTTTTTAGCGATGTAGCGGCGGTACTAAATTATTATTATTATGTCATTTTTCATCATATTTCGATTTCTGCTATGGTCGCACTATCAACCAAGTCTGCGGAAAGTCCTAAGGCAGGTCGTGGCGTGTTGTTATGGCTCCATTTCATGTTTTTTTCTATCTTCCCTATCATCCCTAGCGTTATATAGACAAAGTTCTCCTTAGTGTGTGGGCTGTACTTAATAAGACATTTTTTGTATATCTCTTAAGCTTGGGTTACCAAGGATTCTTTCAATGTGTTGTTTTGTTCCATTTATCAATTAATAGACAAGTTTTTTCTTTCTGGTTTTTACCAATAATGTCGGGCCTATTTGCCTCAATTTTCCTGTCTGTATAGATGGTGTAATCTCATAGAATGGTGACATCTTCTATTTCTGTAACCGGTGCTGGGTTATGTTCATACCAGTGTTTTTTTACAGATTTTCCTTAGTGTTTGCACATTGTCCAATGTAAATATTTCCCCACTCTATCGGGGCGATGTTTGTATTTATTTGGGGCAAGTACAAAAAGATTTGATGGTCTATTGTTTCTTGGTGTTTATCACAAAACCTGCATTTTGGATCCACATTATTATGTATAATATTGGCCTGAAAGTTTTTAGTGAAAAGACTTTGGTCTTTCGCTGCCACAATAAAGCCTTCAGTCACTGACATAATCCAGATGCACGTAACCATCGATGAGTATTAACTTTATCAACATTGGATTTATTGGCACGTTCTGCATATTGGCCATGCAGAGGTTTGTCTTGCCAGCGTTGTTTCATCTATTCAAGAGCTTTATCTTTGGCTTTCATTTTCATATTTTTTGCCGCAATATTTGGTTCTTGGATTCTGTTTTGCTTTTCTACAGAATCTACTAACTGTAAATCTTGTTTGTATTGACTGCCTTCCTTTATTATTGAATATTTTTTCTTTCTTTCTTCATGTTGCCTTACTAATTGTATCATCCAATCCTTTGTTGTTTCTATGTATGTTAGTAAGCTAATAGTTGTTGTCTTGGATGACAATTCTAGTTGAATAAGACCTCTTCCACCTTCTTTACGGGGTAAGTATAGACGGTCTACATCAGCCTTTGGATGATGCATCTTATGCTTAGAAAGAAGCTTTTTTTTTAGAATCCATTCGCCTGATGTCGTTTAAAGTCCAGTTTAAGATGTTGAAACTATATTGGACAACTGGGATTGCAAGGCTATTAATGGCCATAATTCTGTTCTGAGAATTGAAGTCAGTTTTTAATATCATTCGTAGCCTTCGATAGTACTCTTTACGCACTATTTCTTTCATATTTTTTCACGCTCATTTACTCCTAAATATTTATAAACTTCTGGCTTTTATACTATTATTGTTACAGCAGGATCTAAGTTAATTGAGGATGTTTCATGTAGTGATCCACGTAAAACTGTAGCTTTAGCACATTTGAATATCATTCCAATGTCTTCGCTGAAGCATTTTACAGTTTGCAGAAGACCTTCCAGCTCATCATCATTCTTAGCATATAACTTTAAGTCATCCATGTAAAATAGATGGCTTATTTTCTTTTGGGCTATTTTATAACCACATTCTGTCGTATTAAGTTGACTGTTTAGTGCTATTAATGATATGCAGAATATTAAGGTAGACAAAGATTCACCTTGAAATATACCTCTTTTGATGTTCATTTCACCTGAATTATTGGTTCATTTTATATGATTTTGGTAAAGGGTTATTATTATTATTATTATTATTATGTCTTTTTTCACCATGTTTTTATTTCTGCTATGGTCGCGCTACCTATCGAGTCTGCGAGAAGACCTAAGGCAGGTTGCGGTGTGTTGTTATGGCTCCATGTTTTTTCTATCACCCCGAACATTCCTAGCGTTACATAGACAAAGTTCGCGTAGTGTGTGGGCTGTACTTAAAAAGACTTTTTTAATATCTCTTAAGCTGGGGTTTCCAGGGATTCATTCAATGCGTTGTTTTGTTCCATTTTTTTATCATTCTAAGTGCACCTACTATCACTGGCACGATTCTTGTTTTCAATTTCCACATTTTTTCTATTTCAATTTCAATTCCATTTATTCATTTATTTATTTATTATTATTATTATTATTATTATTTCCATTTATTTATTATTTTGTTGTCATTTATCGTCATATTTCGATTTCTGCTATGGCCGCACTACCAACCAAGTCTGCGGGAAGACATAAGCCAGGTCGTATTGCGTTGTTATGGCTCCATTTCTTGTTTTTTTCTATCTCCCCTAATATCCCTAGCGTTGCATAGACAATTATTATTATTATTATTATTATTATTATTATTATTATTATCTGTAAGTGTCGTAACCACTGATCAAATATTAATATTATTTTTTATGATTGTTATTAATGTATACATATTAGAATGTACTTTAATATTAGCGTTATTAGTTATAGTGTTGATAGTCTTTGTTTAAATGCCAAGGTTTACCTGTCAATCATTTTGAATTATGAGCTTGGTAAATAGATTGTGCTATCAGTAGCATTGTTTATTTCCCATTTTGATATGAGCCGTTGGACTGTTCTACAAGACCGCATAGAAATAATATGTAAGTACAATGAGGTAGATTATATGGTAATTAGCTGCGTTCATCAGGTCATCTAACGGAGCATTAGACATTTAACTTAACAAAACAAAATGAACAATTAGTAAGCGAAGGATTTTAAGCAGCTCTACAACTGTCCTGCTTGTTTGTATGAACGACTATTAAACTCTTTTAAGCTGCAATAATTTTAGCTTTCTGACCAAGAAACACACATATTTACGGTCATAACACGTTGAATACACCGGTTCCCGTTCGATCACCGAAGTTGAGCCTGGTCATTACTTAGATGGGTGACCGCTTGTGAATACCAGGTGCTGTAAGCGTTTATTGACGGATGTGTGCAGTGGATATCGGCTCGGAAAGAGAAATCAGTGAGCCGAGTAATATAGTAAACTTTTATTTATTTATTTATATGTACGCCATCATTTTTTGTGTTTGTTTTTTCTCAATTACAAAGTGAGAAAAATGTAATGTGTACTTACTGAAATAACAGATGTACTATTTAGCGTGTAACAGTTTGACATACGTGTGTAGTGTCATAGTTATTACTTGTATATTAGTATTGCTAGTAGTATTATTGTAGATTATATTTTTTCTTCTATATGCGACATGCTGTCCAGTGGGGATTAAAAAACCTACAGAGGGTGAAATGAGACAGGTTTTGGTGATACGACATAGAAGAGAGAGAGAGAGGGGGGAGAGAAAGAGAGGGGGTGGAGAGAGGGAGAGTGTGTGTGTGTGTGTGTTTTCTATTATTATATACTAGTTTTTGGTAACGCCATCTAGCGGAAGTTAGAAGTCTTCTGTCAGACAAAGTGAGGAAATTCGTTTAATGAAAATATGCATCATGGAATGTCCACAAATATTGCAATTTTCAAACTAATCTTAGTTTATATTCTGCATTGTATATCCTGAGCACATAAATGTTAACAGTAACCACATTACCGTTAATAGTAACCACATTACCGTTAATAGTAACCAAATTACCGTTAATAGTAACCACATTACCGTTAATGGTAACCAAATTACCGTTAATAGTAACCACATTACCGTTAATGGTAACCAAATTACCGTTAATAGTAACCACATTACCGTTAATGGTAACCAAATTACCGTTAATAGTAACCACATTACCGTTAATAGTAACCAAATTACCGTTAATAGTAACCACATTACCGTTAATAGTAACCAAATTACCGTTAATAGTAACCACATTACCGTTAATAGTAACCACATTACCGTTAATAGTAACCAAATTACCGTTAATAGTAACCACATTACCATTGTGATAAAGTACTAGCCAATGGTAATTTCCAATTACAATATAAAACAACACGATTAACACTTATTATTTCTAAATTGTTTCACCTTCTGTTATTTTTTCTTTACCTTCTATATAAATTTACAATGAAGAGTTCATAAAAGATTTATGATCAAATCCTTACAACGCACATATAATCCAATGTCATAGGAGTTTTTAAATATCAGTCAGTTAAGTGCCATACTTGATACACGCTTGGGAGATCATGTCTCGAAGAGACATGACTGACTGGGCAGAAGATTATCCCGCAGTAGGTTGCCATTGCTTTCTGTGATAGACTGGTTGCCAACCAATGCTATAGAACCCAATCTGTCCTGTTATTTAACCCATAACTGGAAGGAAGAGACGGACTAATACCTTTCCCAAGGTTATTTGCTCGTAAGTGAATGCAATGCGAGTTTCATAAAAAAAAATGACTGATAAATTATTATGTTTAAGTTTTTATGTACTTTCCTTGTTGCCTGCTGTGTAATATAATTTTAAAATTGTGCATTTGAGCTGCAAAATACCTCAGTCTCAACACGTAGGCCTACATCAAGTGCCTTGTTTGGTTACGGTGTTATGGTAATTACCGGTGCAATAAAATCGTTAGGAACAAGAAAAGTTCTTGGAAGGCAAACTATGAAGTGAAATCGAATGCCAAATAATGAAGTAGTTCGGATTAAAGTGGCGGTTTGTTTGAATTAATAAAAGAGAGTTTTTTGTAGAAAGAATTAAATAGAACAGAAAGAATAAGACAATCAAAGAAAAAGAAAGAAATAATATTAAAGATAATTTAAAATAAAATGAATGCGCGTTGTGGTGCAGTGGATATCGACCCGGAACTACGGAGGAATCGAGTGCGAATTCCAGTTGATTTCCTAGCATTCATTTACGCACAAATACCCTTGGGAAAGGTATTAATCCGTCTCTTCCCTCCAGTTATGGAGTAAATAATAGATTGACAAATTGGTTTCTATAGCCTTGGCTGGCAACCAGTCTACCTACTGCGGAATAAACTTCTGCCCAGTCAGTCATGTCTCTTTCGAGACATGATCGCCCAAAGCGTGTATCATAGATGGCACTTAACTGAACTGAGAATAAAATAAAGAAAAATTGCATAAATAAAAGAAAAAATGTGATTGAAAAATGGCTTAAAAAATAAATAAATGATTTGGAGATAAACATGAATGAATAAGAATAGAAAAAACAACCAAAAAACAAACAAATACTAGTCAAATGGTAGAAAATATTAAGAAAGAAAATCGAGAGAAACGAATGATAAAGAAAGCTAAAAGCAACAAGCAAATGAACGAATAAACTAAATAAGAATAAAAATGGCAAAGCCAAGAAGAAACAAAGAAAGTCGGAACAATAGAAATGTACAATAAACAAAAGTGATGAAAAGGAAAAAAAAGAGAGTAGAAATGTATATGAATAAAAACGGGGGAAAAGAAAAACTAAAAAAAAAAGGGGGAATAGACAGAAAAATTAATATAGAGTTAGAATAGAATAATAAGAATGCGAGGTGGGGGCGAGAAAAGAAAGAAAGAAAGAAAGAAAGAAAGAAAGAAAGAAAGAAAGAAAGAAAAGCGGGAGAAAGAAAGTAAAAAGAATAAAGGGATAGAAAAGAATAATAAGAATGCGGGGGCGGGGAAAATTAAAGAAAGAAAAGCGAAAGAAAGAAAGAAAGAAAGAAAGAGAATCTCAAAAAAGTAAGAATAGTAAAAAAAGAGAAAGAAAGAAAAGCGGAAGAAAGAAAGAAAAAAGTAAATAAAAGTGAAAGAAATAAAGAAAGAATAGCGGATGAAAGAAAGAAAGAAAGAAAGAAAGAAAGAAAGAAAGAAAGAAAAGCTTAAGAAAGAAAGAAAAAATTAAATAAAGGCGAAAGAAAGAAAGAAAGAAAGAAAGAAAGAAAAGCGGAAGAAAGAAAGAAAAAAGTAAATAAAAGCGAAAGAAAGAAAGAAAGAAGGAAAAGAACATATAAATAAATCGAAGATGCAGTGTAAATAGTACCAATTAGGTAAGATCAATGGAGAGTTGTCACCATTCATTTTCCATTATAATTTGTGGCATACTAGTGACAAGAGTAATAACGAGTAGTTGAACAAAGTTTGAGGTTAATTTTTGCCTTTAAAAAGAAAATTAATAAGAAGTATAACTAATTTTTGCTAGAATGCAAAGTCACTTCACCAATTCCTTTGCTAATAGCCGTAACTCTACTCAAATCCTCCAACGTCAGAGTCAAGTGCCGATCAAATCGCATTTCATGGATAGAAAACATTAAATCAAGTGGAAAAGTAGCTGATGCTTTTTATGTACAGCCACTTGTACGGAGATTCAGTCGAAAAACTATCGTACAAACAGAAGGGCAAGGAAGATGAATACGAACACTCTATCTATCTATCTATCTATCTATCTATCTATCTATCTATCTATCTATCACATAGTTTTAGAATATATTGATCAGTTTTTCGTATCTATCTATCTATCTATCTATCTATCTATCTATCTATCTATCTATCTATTACAGTCTATTCCTATCTATCTACCTATCTATCTATGACGTACTTTTAGAATTTATTGATCATTTTTCGTATCTATCTATTTATCTATCACATACTTTTCGAAGTTATTGATCAGTCTTTTCGTATCTCTCTCTCTCTCTCTCTCTCTCTCTCTCTATCTATCTATCTATCTATCTATCTATCAATCACAGTCTATTTCTATCTATCTATCTATCTATCTATCTATCTATCTATCTATCTATCTATCTATCACAGTCTATTCCTATCTATCTACCTATCTATCTATGACGTACTTTTATAATTTATTGATCATTTTTCGTATCTATCTATTTATCTATCACATACTTTTCGAATTTATTGATCAGTCTTTTCGTATCTCTCTCTCTCTATCTATCTATCTATCTATCTATCTCTTTTCGTTCAAATCTAAATATCTGTTCGTTGAAATCTATCTATCTATCACAATCTATCTATCTATCTATCTATCTATCTATCTATCTATCTATCTATCTATCTATCTATCTATCTATCTATCTATCTATCTAGTAAAGTTAGCTAATTCTTATGCCAATGTATCTACTAAACTGAAAATCAGTAGTAGATTTTTTGTATTTTCCGAACACCTTTTGTTGTTAAAAATTCCTTTGGGAATGAATACCTTAAATGTAGAAAGGCTAAGAGTAGCGGCAAAAATATGCAGTACGGTCTCATCTTGAAAGTACTGCTATTAAAGGAACTCTTAACTAAGTATATATATATATATATATATATATGATGTTCTTTGGAAAATAATAAACAATTTGTGTTTTAATATATTAGTTGCACAAAAATACACATTCACGTTTCTTAATTTTGTATTAATCTCATTGAGAGTTTAACTTAAATTATTTTGTACCCATAACTTTGAACGTAAAAAATGATGAGATACTTTTACATCTTTAACGCTTTGTAAACTGCTGAGAACATTGTCTAAAGAATCCACTTGCGATCTGATTGTGTGGCGCTTGTCTTTGAAATTTCGCAGGATGGATATGATTCTTGAAGAACAAGGTGGTAGATGACGCCCCTCTGTAATTTGCAATAAACATCTGAAAGGACTAGTCGAACACAACCGATGACAAATATATAAAAAATATTACTTAAATAATGGCTGTCAACATAAAAAAAATGGCATATTGAGGAAACTCGATAAATGTGTTGCACAGCTGTTCAGTGAAAATAAAACGTTCGGTGTTCTGAAGTTTGGTCAATGCTGCATCAGCGAAGTTTGAATAGTCTGTTTCTTGATCAAATAGTTAATTTTGATTAGAAATGGTTAATTTATCCCTAACTATAAATGATTAGCCCAATGACTTGATCAAAAGGAAGAACCCCAAAATTTTCCAAAACTGAAATTACACTGACAAATGAAGTATTGGATTAAATCTGCCTGGAATCTAACCAGAGCATCCTTGTCGGAGCCTACTGTCAGCAACTCGATGGAATGCGCATTCATTTAAAGAAAATTTTACCGGCATCGACTAGGTTTAATTTCTTCACGAAATGTGTTCGATAACGTGTTGGCTAGGATGACGCTGCAGAATCTTACTGACTTCGGATACAAGACTTTACCATTCCTCTTATATTTCTCGCTCTGAGACTACCACTTTTTCAATCATCTTGAAAACTTTGTAAATCAAAATCAATTTCTTTGTAAATAAAATGCAGTAAATACATTCAAAGATTTATTGATGCCCAACCATCCAGGTTTTTATCGCAAAGGCATAAATAAATTGCAACTTGATGGCAAAATTATATAGATATTTAAGATTCCTACTTTGACAGACTTAAACTCACATTAAATAGATTCATTCAGGAATAAAAGTTGATTTAAATATCAAACAATTGACATCAATGTAATCGTAACTGTTACCTCGATTGCCTCGATTATGTATTTGTATTGCGTCTTTAATTTGTCTAAATATGGTGATACATTGTTTTGGTGGATCCAGGTTATTAGCTACTAATTTATTTATGACATTTGATAAACTATTATGTATTATAATAGTGTTATCAAAGTAGAACTTCATACAAATGATTCCAAATATCACTTCAAAAAATAATTCAACAAATAAATGAACTCAAATCATTAAAAGTATTAATAGAATTAAAAATAATAAAATTCAAAGAAAATATGAAAAGAACTTTTTTAATGGTTTTAGATTTCCGTAATATGAGGGGCAGCGGATGTGCGTTGTGTTACAGTGGATATCGGCACGGAACGAGAAATCGGGGAGCCGAGTTCGAATTCCAGTTGAATCCATTGTATTCACTTACGTGCAAATACCCTTGGGAAAGGTATTAATCCGTCTCTTCCTTCCAGTTATGGGTCAAATAGCAGGACAGATTGGGTTCTATAGCCTTGGTCGGCAACCAGTCTGCCGCAGAAAGCAATGGCAACCTACTGCGGGATAATCTTCTGCCCAGTCAGTCATGTCTCTTTCGAGTTATAGAAGGAATTGTCCGATTTTAATCAAATTTGATACACTCATAGACAAAGACATAAGAAACGATATTCATAAGTTTCAAAGTTGCAGTTCTTACAATAGTGCAGAAAATCGAGAATATTTATATATACAAAAGGCAAGATGTTTGTGTGTGTGTATGTTTATCTGCCTGTATGTTTGTATTTTTTCAGCGCTTTTATTTTAGATTTTGCTTCGGGTTTGGCTCTAAGTAGGTATAATTGGAGTTCTTAGTCCCAGCCATGATACCATTTACTCAGAGGACTTATTTAGCCTTCAAAATTCAGTTTACGACAAAAAAAAAAAAACTTATTTGATATCGATAGCAGGAAATCAAGTTTTAACTTACATCCATTCATTTTTCTTTCAGTCTACGGTTTCACTTTAACTGGAAACAACCATTGCTTTTTAGTCTTTCGTGCCAACGTCCAAAGTGTCTGACCTCCAGGACCATGGATTAGTTTTAAAGCTTTCATTACACCCGAGCAACACCGGGCTATACTGATAGTTTAACAATATGAATAAAAATAATAAATTATATAATCTTTATTTCGAGTTTTAACATGAACAAAATAAGTTCATTAGATAAAAAAGAGACCGCAAAATCTTTTCCTCCTTTAAATGTCAGTTGTGCTTAGTTCAATTTCTAAAGACAATGTGGATAAAAAAACAAAAACAAAGGTTTATAAGACTGGTACCCTCAAACTGGATTGCTACCGTCCCTCGGTTGGGAATTCTGGAGTAGTACGCACAGGCCTTGCTTAATATTTAAGAAAAATATAATCACAAAGTTTAAACTATTTAAAACACAAGAACCTTAAATTACAAATGCTGACAGTTGTTTTCTTATTCAAGGTTTTAATGCATCAATAATTTTTCAGAAAGTATAACTGATTTCAAATAATTTTACACATTTAAAAATATCGAAATCATCAGCACCGTAAAAGTATCTGATCTACTGCTATTGTAATGAAGCTATAGTACGCAAACTGAAGACGCTTTGTACAAATTGACCTTGAAATCTGTCGCGTATATAAAATAGGTTAAAACGTTCACATTCCCTTTCTCTGGTTATAGCAGTTCTTGATAAGAAAGTGTGTAGAATGTGGTCGTCTCACTGCACCACAGAGATTCCATCAATAATCATGGATTCTGCAGCCGTTTTTGGCCAAGTACGGCAATGTCCATATTCGACAACCACCATATTCTTCTGATTTCACACATTGTGACATTTTTCATATCAAAAATCAAATCCCACTTAAAAGGAACAATATTTCAAACGTCGTGGCAATCCATGAGAATGCGTGAGGCAGCAACTCGATATTACCCAAAAATGCTGTTGCATATAAGATTCCATAAATGAAAATGACACGGGACAGTGTGTGGATTCAGAAGAGAATCGACACACACACACACACTTCGAAGGAGTTTAAATATCAGATTGATATATATTGTGTTTTTTTTTTGTTTTTTGTTTTGTTTTTGTCTTTGTTTTTATTTAAGCACCACACTCTATTTTTTTTTTTTTTGAACCTCGTATATATGTTAAATCCTGAACGTATTCTTCTCGGTCATCTATGTCATATCTATGCAAGGATATTTGGGATTCACACTCTATTCATTTTCATTCTAGGAGATTAATATTACAAAATAATAAATTAAGTATTATTAGAATATTTTTCTTTTATTTAATCATAAATATAACAAAATAATTTGGATTATATTTTCTGGACAATATCATAAGAAGTTGAATATTTCCGAAATTAATCTTAGATTTCTCGCATTTTTATAATGAAAGGCTCCGTGCGTTACTTTTGAATTCCACAACTTCCAATAATGGTTGAATTGCGTTGACTTGGGAACACAGTTGACTTATTTCCCATTGACGGTGGCGGTAATCGGAGAGAGAGAGACAGACAGAGAGTACTGCATGTGTTGCAATTTAACCCACACCTTGGAGTAGAAGAGATATATTATAATATGAAAGCAAACACAAACGGACAAGCGAGAATTCAAACTCGACTTACCGATTTAATTTTTCCGGGCGCATAACAACGACGGCCAACGGACAGCATTATAAGTTCTTTTTCATTGCAATTTTACTTAAATAAGGAATGGATTTCATTATAAAAGTTGCACATGACCAGAAAAGAATTGAATAAAAATGAATAACAAAAATGTTACTTGCAATAAAAAGAATTACCGTATATTTCCGCGTATAAGGTAGCCTTTAGACAAAACGAGATTAAAAACACATTTCAAAATTTCCATGAATTTATCCTATACCTGTAGAATAAGACGACTGGATGTGCGTTGTGGTGCAGTGGATATCTGTTCGGAACAAAAAATCGGGGAGCCTAGTTCGAACTCCAGTTGAATTCTTTGCATTCACTTGCGCACAAATACCATTGGGAAAGGTATTAATCCGTCTCTTCCCTCCAGTTATGGATTAAATAATAGGACAGATTGGGTTTTATAGCTTTGGCTGGCAACCAGTCTACCGCAGAATGCAATGCAATGGCAACCTACTACGTGATATTCTTCTGGCCAGTCAGTCATGTCTCTTTTGAGATATGATCGCCCAAAGAATGTATCGCGTATGGCACCTGACTGATTGATAAGACGACTGCTTATTGATTATATAAATGTAATGTTGTTACTAACTTTTTCCCTGGAAATTCCAAATAAACAAAATAACAGAACCAATTCTACATCTTGTTTTTCCAACATATTTCCCTATAAAGAAAACCATTGTTTTGTTTATGTTTCATCACGTGATCTCTTGCGAAATCTTCTTCTTCTTCTTCTTCTTCTTCTTCTTCTTCTCTTCTTCTTCTTCTTCTTCTTCTTCTTCTTCTTCTTCCAAACAGCTACAGACATCTTGATTTACTAATGACCATTTACTTATACTTCTACAAACACAATAAGAAAATACCGCTAATAATAGTACTATAATCTACGAAAACAGTACATTTTTTTTTAATCAGATCACTCCAAGCAAGGCGATAACGCCACTGATGCGCAGGGGGCTTGCCATGAGTGTGAAAGCAATCACAACACAATCTTCACATTATCTCATCTGATCTTACATGGGTACAAATAGTATCATTGATAGTTATTCCATTAATAGTTGAGCTAGAATTTTTTTCTTTTTTTACTTATATCATTTTATTTGATAATGTGAATCTTTTCATCTAAGTTATTGGTTATCACACCGAAGCCGAGGGTAGCCTACCGACAATCATCACTCAGAATTTAAGGTTTCTTTTTTAGAATTGTTGCATAAGACGGTGATACCCAATTATTAAGAGAAATGTTGGGATTTAAATGTAATGTTATACACGAAAATATACGGTATTAATTCAATTTTGGAATATAGACAAAAAAAATCATTATATATCGAGTTACTTATAAATAACGCGCACGTCGACCCACACGCACCTTGCGTTATTTATTGCTTTACTTCTGTCGATTCAATCTCTACTTTTTTAGACAAATCACACAGCGGGCTTCATTTTATTTTTTAAGATCGTACTTGAAAGGAAATCTAAAAACCGAGTTCTACAAGTAAGATGTGCTGATGAAGAATCTATTGGCATATAACTTACGGCTAGTAAAATTATGACACCGAGAGGACAATAGAATAGTGTTTAAATTCACGAAGGCAAGGTACCAAAGAGAAAAACTCATTAGAAAAATTATCATGGAATTATTTGTATAAAAGGTACAGAGAACTTACGGAAAAAGCACAGAAGTTGCAATTAACGATAGATGACATAGTAATAATTGTTCACTTATGTGATTAAAGGTAAAATCCAGAATTAAGCATGACATCTCCTTATTAAAGTTCTGAATTTAGAAATTCCCTTTTCTTCAGGAATTTTCTTCTATGCCTCTGTGTTTTTCGGAATTAGACTAAAAATGTCTACGCTTCGTACTGAAGTGATAATCATACCAGCATTACTTTTTTTTTGCTGCTTTTTGAGTGTTACCACACTACCGTCCTTGTCATTTCGCACGCATTAACGTCTGTCCTTATATACCTTCTCTACTAAAACACCCGTCCCTTTTACTCGTCTTACAAGTTACTCTCAGCTTCCCGTTCGCAGGCATCTTCTTCACCCAGGGCTCCCATAATTCATGTCAGCCTTTTTCTGGTCGCCGAGCCATAAACACCACGCCAAACGCCGGCTGACAGTTTTACGGCCAAACAGGATATTTAAACTATTCAAGCAGTCCACGACCATGCGTTTACTTTTATTCATTGCCATAAATCCGGGTCCGGTGGGGAATAAGCGGCGGGCAGATTGGAAGTTGTTTTTGCTCAACTAGGTATGTCCGTGTGCGTGCTTGTGAGTGTGTTACTGTGTGTGTTTGTGTGTGTGAGGAATGATGATTACTCTTAATGTTTATGTGTATACGCCTGTGAGCATAATTGTAAGAAAGTCGGTGTGAAAATATATATGAAAGTAAATCTGATATATATAATTAATTACTTATTATAGAGAGTGTGTATACGCAGTTAATGTTTCAAAACTTGAATTGTATGTATATATACCTACTCTCTCGTCTTTTATATTTATCGGTAATAACTGTTGTTGTTTAGCGATCACACTTTTATGCGTATGTACATGTTTGTGAGTATTTCAGGTGAGTGTATGTGTGCGTGTATGCGCTTGAGATATAGAAAATGTGTATACATCACACATAGATATATTAAAATTGTACTAATTTACATACATATAGATTTAGTAAGCGCATCTTAATATGTCACTTGGCTGGATGGTGTGATATCTGTGGTACGCATTTTCAAAGTGGACCCTTTTGCTTTACATTAACACACTTACACACACATAAACACACACACACACACGTAGGATATGAGGGGTAAATTATCGCCATTTAATATTTTTCATTTGGCGCGTGCGCGTTGTTTGTTTTTGGCTTTCCCATTGCTATGTGATGTCAGTTCTTCAATATGGCAGTGAATGCCGGAAAATATCAATAAAGATAAAGGGAAAACTTGAAGCAGCTGAAATGTGGTTCTACAGAAGGATGCTGCGGGTATAGTGGGCCGAGTATATGACCAATAATGAGGTTTTGGAAAGAATGGAAACGAAAAGAAAATTAATAATGAGCATCAGGAAGAGACGACTGAAGTTTCTGGGACATGCAATGAGGAAGGAGGGATTGGAGAACCTGATACTAACAGGTCAGATAGAGTGAAAAAGAGACATAGGAAAGCAGCGGATAACATATTTGAAGGACCTGATCAGGTTGATGACAGAACAGGGGCTGCGAGATGTTACAGGAGAAAGCGTGCTAAGTGCCACCAGGGATAGGGAGACGTGAGAGGCCATGATCGCCTACGTCCTGAAGGGACAAGACACGTAGAAGAAGAAAAAGAAGAAGAAGAAGAAGAAGAAGAAGAAGAAGAAGAAGAGCTCACAGCCTAGTAGGATCAGTTAGGTACCGTCTGTGAGAAAAAAACACGATGAGGCAATTCACTCTGGCAGAAATTTTGGGCTTTTTTTGAAGCGATTTTATTGAAAAAATTACTTTTTGGTATTTCAAAATAGATTTGTGTCATTTTGGTAAACATATCTGTTAAAATGACATGTCAGTTTTATTTTCACTTTTGCATTATTTGGACGACAAGTGATTCATCGCACTATATATATATATATATAGATAGATAGATAGATAGATAGATAGATTAAAAAATCATATGTAAATTTTATATATCTGAACATGGACAATAACATGTACGCTTTATTTTTTTTTCTGTTAAGTACAAATTCCATATAGATGTTGCATATAGCTTAAATTTATTTACATATATGTGTTTTGGCGAACATCCTTACATTTGCTTACGCACAAATACCCATGTGAAGTGTATTAATCCGACATTTCCCTCCAGTTATGGGTTAAATAACAGGACAGATTGGGTTAACTGACTAACTCATGACCAAATGAAAAATTATTTCATGTGACGCGTTTTGTCATTTAGGACTTCATTGCACAAAAGTGATATTTACCCTAATGTAGTTACACATGGGTATGAAGAGACGCTAAAATTTTAACTGCATGCGTATATATAACTACAAGCGGGAATTTATCACCCGTAATAACAGTTACAAGGAATACATAGGAGAAACATCAAGGACTATAAATAAGTTTTATATGAACACATTTTTACAAAATACATTAGTTGCTCAAATGAAGGCAATTTCATAAGAGGAAAGTGTATAAAAAACTGCTTTAATTGCTAGATCATGTGCAGTTATTTTATGTTCAGGTTCTGAAAAAATTCACCTTTCATGATATTCTTCTTCTGTTGTCAAAATGGAGGGTATTTCATAAGAATGGTAACAAAAATATATATAAAAAACTAAATGAAATCCGTCAGCCTATAAACACAAACACATACTTTTAAAAATGAATTACATTCTAAATTTGAGTCCCCTATCCTTTATGTGGATATGTAATCACAGCAACATTTTAGTCGTGATGAAGTCCTCAAGGACGAAACATCTTACATGGTGATATTTTGGCGAATCAAGAAAGAGTATTGCTCAATGTATGCATTGTTTATTTACATCTATTCATATAAAACTAAGGTATTATATATTCATGTATATATTTATGGAAGATTTACAGTATGAGAGCTTGCCCAACTGGTTGCCAGCCAATGCTATAGAACCCAATCTGTCCTGTTATTTAACCCATAACTGAAGGGGAGAGACCGATTCATACCTTTTCCAAAGATATTTGTGCGCAAGTAAATGCAAGGAATTCGAACTCAGCTCCCCGATTTCTTGTTCCGAACCGATATCTCCTGCTCCACAGCGCACATCCACAATATATCACAGAGTTTCCAAAAAAACATATGTGTAAATAATTTTAGACCGTATGTAAAATATGCACGGAGATTCAAAAAATAACGCTCAAATTATTTTTATTTTGTTTGTTTTTGGTGTTTTTTCGTGTGTGTGTGTGTATGTGTGTGTGTGTGTGTGTGTGTGTGTGTGTGTGTGTGTGTGTGTGTGTGTGTTTACTTAGCTGTTGGTTTAATAATGATCAATAAATCAAGTGTCGGAATCTGAGAAACCAATGTCATAGTGATGATATATGACAGCTCAGTAACTCTAGTTCTGACCCTATGAGGACAACTTTTAAACGTCGACAAAACATATGTATATATAAATGTATGTTTCTGTGTGCCTGTCTCTCTCAACGTGTCAGTCGGCCAGGGTTTGTCTCTATCTTTGTTTCTATCGCTGTTTTATATCGTAGAGTTCATACACATACATCGTTGAAACTTCAATAACAATGCACATCTGCATATATGCACACAAGCATAAATGTAGAGATACAAACGGACAAATATGAACACATACATACGCTTGATCGATATGAACATATAAAGGTAGGTTATCAGATTGGTTAGATAGATAGATAGATAGATAGATAGATAGATATAAAGAGACTGAGATAGATAGATAGATAGATAGATAGATAGATAGATATAAAGAGACTAGATAGATAGATAGATAGATAGATAGATAGATAGATAGATAGATATAAAGAGACTGAGATAGATAGATGAGATAGATAGATAGATAGATAGATAGATAGATAGATAGATATAAAGAGACTGAGATAGATAGATAGATAGATAGATAGATAGATAGATAGATAGATAGATAGATAGATAGATGTTGTGGATTCCGTATGAAGAACCGCACGAAATAATGAACAATAAAAACAGATAGATAGATAGATAGATAGATAGATAGATAGATAGATAGATAGATAGATAGATGGGAGAGAGTGCTGACTAATACTCATTCAGACTAACGTCCCAAAATCTGACTGAACATCAATATTTTAATTCATTATTAGTTCGACTATTCGACTATTGAAACGAGAAATCGGGCAGCCAAGTTCGAATTCTAGTTGAGTTCCTTGCATTCCTTGAATTACGCAAACATACTCTTGGGAAAGTTATTAATCCGTCTCTTCCATCTAGTTATGGCTTAAATAACAAGGCATATTGGGTTACATAGCTTTGGCTGGCAACCAGTCTACCGCAGAAAGCAATGGCAACCTACTGCGGGATAACCTTCAGCTCAGTCAGTCAAACCTCTTTCGAGACATGAACGCCCAAGCGTGTAACACGTATAGCACTTAACTTACTGAATGGTTCGACTGACAGATTTTCTGTGCCTTTTCATAGATACAGAGATAATATTAACCAGCCTAGCTAGCTAGTTTTCTCTCTCTCTCTCTCTCTCTCTCTCTCTCTGTGTCTTATAGATAGATAGATAGATAGATAGATAGATAGTTTATCGATGGAAGGAAAGCGAAAGAGACACGTGAAAGATTTTTTTTTATTACTGCCATAGGTTTGTGCTAGAATCAACGGTTCATAAATTCTATCATTGTGAAATAAGTTTATAAAGTTAATTTGAGAAAGAGAAGTCAACCAGAAGCCCCAGGATTTTGGCGTTTATAACCCGCCCCCGAACGGATCCTAAAACTATCGTGGGAACATGATTTACAATCCTTACCCTAAACCTTTTTCTAGTTCCAGCTCCCGCTTTTTATTACCCTTAACAATGTCTCTAATCGACGCTTATTTTTAAAACACTTCCCGACACTTTATCCCTTTTCATTTATCCACCGCAATTCATTTATTTATTACCATTTGCCACTCAACAAATTTGCACCTTGTCTGACTCCCTTCCACGACATTTTGTTTATGTGCAACGTCCTCCTTCTTACCGTCTCGCACGCGTAAGAGGAACAGGAATGGAGGATGCGTCATTCTGTTTGGATGTCTAAGGAGGGTTGCTTTATACGTACGATACAATATGTTCGTAATCGTTATTGTGTAAAACAATACACCCCTGAAAAAAAGAAATAGACAGAGAGTTCATTCTCTTAGTGTGTATTAAAAGAATTTCCGTTTTTGCCTATATTTTCTCCGAATTCATGCATTTATAGAAACATTATTACTATTATTATGTCATTTTTCATCATATTTCGATTTCTGCTTTGGTCTCACTACCAACCAAGTCTGCGGGGAGACATAAGGCAAGTAGTGGCGTGTTGTTATGGCTCCATTTCATGTTTTTCTATCTTCCCTATCATCCTCAGCATTACATAGATAAAGTTTTCCTTAGTGTGTGGGCTGTACTTAATAAGACAATTTTTTGTATGTCTCTTAAGCTGGGGTTTCCAGGGATTCTTTCAATGTGTTGTTTTGTTCCATTTTTTATCATTCCAAGTACACCTACTATCACTGGCACAACTCTTGTTTTCAATTTCCACATTTTTTCTATTTCAATTTCCAGGTCTTTATATTTTGACAGTTTTTCAAATTCCTTGATTGCTATGTTACAATCCGCTGGACAAGCCATATCAATTAATAGACAAGTTTTCTCCTTCTGGTTTTTAACAATAATGTCTGGCCTGTTTGCTTCAATTTTATTATTATTATTATTATTATTATTATTATTATTATTATTATTATGTGGTTGTCATTTTTCATCATATTTGATTTCTGCTATGTTTGCACTAACTACCAATTTTGCTGGAAGACCCAAGGCAGGTCGTAGTGTGGAGTTATGGCTACATTTCTTGTTTTTTCTATCTCCCCTATCATCCCTAGCGTTACATAGACAAAGTTCTCCTTAGTGTGTGGGCTGTATTTAACAAAACAATTTTTTGTATATCTCTTAAGCTGGTGTTTCTAGGGATTCTTTCAATGTGTTCTTTTGTACATTGTTTCATTATTCCAAGTGCACACACTATCACTAGCACGATTCTTGTTTTCAATTTCCACATTTTTACTATTTAAATTTCCGGGTTTTTATATTTTGACAGTATTTCGAATTCCTTGGTTGTTATGTTACAATCCACTGGACAAGCCATATCAATTAATAGGCAATTTTTCTTTCTGGTTTTAACAATAATGTCCGGCCTATTTGCTTCAATTTTTCTGTCTGTGTAGATGATGAAATCCCACAGAATGGTGACATCTTCTATTTCTGTAACCGGTGCTGGGTGAAGTTCATACCAGTGTTTGTTTACCGATTTTCCATAGTGTTTGAACATTGTCCAATGTTGCCCCAATCTATCATGACGATTTTTATATTCATTTGGAGTAAGTACAGAACATCCTGAGATTAGATGGTCTATTGTTTCTTGGTGTTTATCAAAGAACCTACATTTTGGATCCACATTATTATGTATAATATTTGCTTGAAAGTTCCTAGCGAAAAGGCTTTGGTCTTGCGCTGCAAGAATAAACCCTTCAGTCTCAGACTTTAATCCAAATGCACGTAACCATCGATGAGTATTAACTTTATCAACATTGGTTTTATTGGCACGTTCTGGATATTGGCCATGCAGAGGTTTGTCTTTGGCTTTCATTTTCATATTTTTTGCCGCAATAGTTGGTACTTGGCTTCTGTTTTGCTTTTCTACAGAATCTACTAACTGTAAATCTTGTTTGTATTTACTGCCTTCTTTTATTATTGAATATTTTTTATTTCTTTTATTATTATTATTATTATTATTATTATTATTAATAATAATAATAATAATAATAATAATAATAATAATAATATTTACTTCATACTGTACTTTATGTACTTTATACTTTATTTCTGTTTATACGTAATTTTTGCTGGCTTCTAATCAGAAACCTATGGTCAGAAATGGCATCATGAAATTTTCACTAAATATTTTCTAACGTAAAAGCATGCAAAGTGTGAGCTGTACTTTTTTTGTAATTCTTTCAGTCATGGAATCCCCTCAGTGTGCCAATCGGATACATTTATAAACTACAACTGGAATTATTGATACTCTCATATCCCACATTTCTTTCAGATTTCTACTTCAAGATTCTTGTATTTCGATTTTTTTTGAAGATCTTCTAAGATACATTACAATCTGCAGGAACTTCCATGACAATAAAAAAGCATATACTGATCACGATATCTGAGCGATTAGCTTTGATTTTTCTGTGTGTATTGAGTTGAGAAGTCCCATAAAATTGTTACAGGTCTAGCATTAGTAGTAGTGACTGAGAAAATAGCATAGTAAACATGTGATGTTGGCAGACAAACAAAACATGACACCCAGTTTGATAAGCGTATATCAGGCACATGTCTCGCAACCAAATATGTACGATATTTTGACGGGTTTTGATAAAAGCAGCGCAAGAACCTTTGAGATTCGGTTAGAAACACTTTCAGCTTGTGTAACCCACTTCGATCACAGGGAGGTTAGTCGAGTGTTGTTCCCCATTATCTAGATATGACTATCAAATTGCCACAACTGTTCATTCTCAAAATTAAAAAAATAAAACTACCTCTTGGTGCAAGGCTAAGATGTTCCCCTGTGCCCAGTGCGTAAGCATCTAGACAGCAGGACAAATGGCTATCAGTGGGTAAATAACAAGCAAATGTGTGTTAATAAAAGCGATATATCCCATCTTAATTGACCAAAAACAAAATACATATTTATTAATCAAATTTATTTTATCAAATGAAAATTTGTTTTCTTGTTAGATTTAGTAATCATTTTTTCAAAAATGTATTAACTAATAATCTTATCAAATGAATTTTTATATTGTCATGTTTTTCTGTCGTTTTTAACAAAACATTTTGAAATAAAATATTGCTGAACAAATATATATATATATATATATATATATATATATATATATATATATATATGAGATATTGATTCTGGTAAACATGACCTACCACGACTACAGTTTCATGCACGTGAATGCAATGATCAGGAAAACTACCTGATCATTGCTTCCACGTGCATAAAACTGTAGTCGCGGTCGGTCATGTTTACCAGAATCAGTACATTATAAATATTATATTCTGCCTAATTGCGAGGAATTGAAAACTTTTCTTCCCAGTATAGGATCTTCAGTAGGCTCAATTTGAGTCACTGATTTCCCCCAAGTATATATATAAGACACGTTATTCCATGGTTAAGTGGAAGTTATTACAAGCGAACCATTGTCAGCTTCCGTCTTTATTGTATAAAAGGTTTTTACTCGAAAAATCTTCTGTTCAATAAAGACGGAAGTCGAGGATGTTCCGCCTGAAATAGGGCCATACTTGAATGAGCCGAACTTGCAGAAAATGTATACGGAGATCGAGAAAATGAAATACGAGGAACAAATTGGAAACGGAAGCTCAAAATGAGACGCACTAATAGTGACTCTTGTGACATCAGCTAAAGACATCATCCCAAAGGAAAAAAAAAACACATGGGAAGAAAAACGAGTGGGTCACCAAAGAGATTCTTGACATGATGCAAAAGAGACAGAAATCGATGCCAAGTGAAGGAACGGAATACAAGTGACTACACAAGGAAATAAGGAGCAAATACAAACAAGCTAAAGAAAGATGGCTGAACGACAAATGTGCGAAGTAAGGAGACTGAGCATAAAATTATTGGAATTGTGCATAAAAAATAAAGAAACTAACAGAGCAAAATACCTGCTCAGCAACAAGATGTATAAAAGCACTAATATTAAGGAAATAAAAAATACTTAGCAGATGGGATGAGTATATTGTAGATCTCTTCCCCGACAAGAGAGAGCAACCAACAATGCCAAAAAATACTGATGAAGCAGAAAATTTAAAAACCCAAGTAGAATCGGCAATGGCCAAATTGAAGAAAAACAAAGCAGCAGGACCAGACGGAATTGTAATAAAGATGTTGATGTTCTTAGAAGGCTTGGCGCAGACAGGCTCACAGAAATAATAAACGAAATTTACAACAGCGGCAATATACCGGAGGAGCTAAGCAGATCAATTTTCATAGCACTACCTAAGAAGCCAGGTGCAAAGAAATGTGAACTCCACTGAAAAATCAATTTAATGAGCCACATAAAAAAACACATCATCCTGATTCTGATGAACTGATCCCGCAGCAGAATCAATTCGGAGAGTAAAAAAGAACAGTGTGGCTTCGTTAAAGAACGGAAAATGCAAAGCGGTACTTATACTCATAATGCTAACTGAAAGAGCAATAGAAATGGACATTTATCTGTGCTTTATGGACTACAGAAAGGAGTTTGAAAAAGTACCCCACAAAGACTTTATAGAGATGCTCAACAACCTCAATATTTTCAGAAAAGACGTTAGGATAATCAAGAATCTACACTACCGGGTATAATTATTTGGCTACCCCAGTTTTTTAAAAGAAATTATGCATTTTATATTTTTTTAGTGGATAATTCTAAATGAAAATAGAATGGTTCTTTTGTTATTATTATTTGCAAAATTTACAAGGCAACGAAGCAAAGATGAATTCGTCCGATTAATCCTAAATTTTCTTCATATTTTCATTGATGAAACTGCAATATAGGTAATTGTTAAATATTTATAAATTCATTTGATGCACATGTTATTGTGCAGTATTAACAAAAGAACCATTCTATTTTCATTTACAATAAAATTTACATTTTGGCAATAAATACTAAAAAACAGTATGAAATACATCATTTTTTTAAATACTTGGGTGGCCTAATAATTATGGCCGGTATTGTACATTGGAAGCAAACCGCTTGTGTAGGGATAGGAAGTGAACTCAGCAGGTACACAAAATAGAAAGAGGCGTCAGACAGTGTTTTCTTCCCAGATCTATTCAACTTGTACATTGAAGCAATTATGAGAGAAATAAAAGCCTTGTCGGGTACGTCACTGGCAGCCACAGTCTCAACAATATAAGATACGCGGATGACACGGTGCTGATAGATGACGCGGAAAGAAAAATTCAGGACCTTCTACAGAAAGTAGCATACGAAAGCAAAAAGAACTGAGCATAAACTTCAATAAAATTGAAAGTATGGTCATGTGTCACTGATATATATTTTATTTTTGCATGATTTTTAAACCTAGAATTAAGTTTTGTTTACAAACGTGTCAATCGCTTAAAAATGGCTGAAAAGCTGAAAGATTTTAAAAAAAAAGAAAAAGTTAAAAATTTAGCTTCTATTCAATTTGTACTATTTACATTATTTGGACTCTTGTCCTCATCTTTATTGCCATTTGTACGACGTTTCAGCCGTTGAACGCCGTTGAACGCTCCGGCCATCTTCAGGTGCTAGGAATTTGGAACCGAACTCTTAATTATAATCAGTGGGGTATATCATCCTCATTAATTGCGTAAAGCCTCGATTAGAATTTATGAGTTATCTCCCTTTAACCCTGCAAGCTACTTGTAGCCTGGTATTGAACTCACAACTCTAAGATTCAAATCAGGAACTAACCAACGTCTATATCCACTGTGTCATGCGTCTTAATGTCGTACAAATAGCAACAAAGATGAGTACAATAGTGTGAATAATGTAAATACTACCTCATCTCAGAAATATAGACAAATAGAATTAGGATTATTAAACGTCATACAAATGGCAACAAAGATGAGGACTATAGTCTGAATAATGTAAATACTATCTCATCTCAGAAATATAAACAAAATAATTTGTGTTTGAAATACACCAGGGTATTTTGCTTTCTGGAAATAGTAAATTTAAACATTTGCATTTCAATTAAAACTCAAAAAATGTTTCAAGAAAAATTTCTTTTATTAAACAAAAATCAATTTAAAACTTACATCCAAATTGAGTGGAGGTACTTACTTTATGCATATGCATGCATCATGTGAAATATTTAAGTTCATTTAATTTTATTACATCTGCTATTCCGAAGTGAATGTCGTTTGCAACAAGTCAAATTAAGTAAGACAAAAATGGGTGTATTACCGTGGCTATTATTCCTTAATAATAAGGCAGTAGCCACAAATATTCAATAATTTACCTGAACGCAGGAAAATAGTTTCAGCTTGATACCAAACTCGTCCTCAAATCTCTTCCAAGGATCGCTGCTTGTGCCGGGCAGAATATAAATGCTGGCGTTCCTCTCACTAATACCGGAATTCGATGTGGAAATACAAACCCTGGATTTTAGATACTGATTAAAAAAAAAAAAAGCAAGTAATTTCCACTATGAAAACTAACACAAAACAAAATTTCTAACCTATTTTTCTTTCCATTTAAAAAAGTACTGAATTAAAATTTGCATCCTAACTTTCAACACCATTGCCTCTTCAGTTATTTATCAAATTCAAGTTTACTGAAAACATAGCTTCATACAGAAATAAAATATGATGATATAATTATGGAAAACTGAACAAATCATTTCATTTAAAATCAACTCATTCGCAAACGCATTGCACAATAAATATACGTAATAATTGTTGATTATGTCCACCATAGTTTATGAATATAGAATACAGCGCAGTACGTAATCTGTTCAATGAAACAACATCAAAGTTTAACACTCACGAGTCAGACACTCTACTGAATCGGACTATATCGCCAATACTCGGGAAAATATTGTCGCCTTTATATACGTCGCATTGAATATTTTGAGCCTTCTGAATGGTTAACCCTTCTACTGGTGAATTATAAAATGAGTCAGCTCATGGCTGGCTCATTAGTATACACGGGTACACAAAAACTCCAACAATAATTACATCAGAATGACTATCCACAAAATTAATGAGACAAACTTGCCCGGAATTTGTACCCGACTCGCTGATTTCGCTTTCCAGACTGATATCAGTGACAATATCCGTCTCTTCTTCCCCAGGAATGGGTTAAATTCCTCCATTTTTGACAATAACTATTGCCTTAATTACTGACCAATTAAATAACCTATTTTTTGTTATCCGGTGCATAATATGAAACAATTATTAAAAAATTCATATAAAAATCTGAATTTCTTTTCTTTGCAGCCAGAAATATGCAATTTGATGCGGAAGCTTAGCCTAGATACGAGAGGTTCATTTGCAGTCAGCGATAAAATCCAACTAGGATTAATGTTCTATTTTCCTACTAACGCGCAATTTTGGCAGGACACGATATATGTGATAAGTTTGACACATTTACTTAATTTCGCTTGAAATTTCTTTTTCTCTCTCTCTCTCTTTCTCTCTCTCTTTCTCTCTTTCTCTCTCTCTTTCTCTCTCTCTTTCCCTATATATATATATATATATATATATATATAAGCGCACAATGCGATGGATGAATTGTCGTCTAAATTACGCAGAAGTAAAAAAAGACGCTGACGTTTCAACCTAACAGATTTGTTTACCAAAGTTATACAAAAATACCTTTAAATGCTATAGAACAAACTTATTCAATAAAATTTGGAGTAGATAGACTAAACTTTGGAGTAGATAGACTAAATTATCGCCCGGTTCACACTCCACCCACGTCTATTGAACAGGTGAAGAGGCTCATCCCTTGTTTCCTGTTTAGGATGCGGTTTCCGGTTTTCACTTCTCCAATCTTCTCACTCTTTTTTTTTTCAATTGGAGTAGATAGACTAAACTATCGCCCGGTTCACATTCCATCCACGTCTATTGAACAGGTGAAGAGGCTCATCCCTTTTTTTCTGTTTAGGATGCGGTTTCCGGTTTTCTCTTTTCCAATCTCTTCAATCTTATGTACCCACCTGCATATAAGTGGCGTTACCGCCTTGCTCGGGGTGATATGATTAAAAAAAAAATTGTCACTGGCTTTAAGAACCGCCTACAGACGACTTCGAAATCTGCTCCACCTCTTTTGGACCGCCTTCTTGTTTAAGTTGGTGAATGCTTCCATAATCCTTGCCTTCATTTCATCTTTGGTGTTACATAGAATGTTGTTGTTCTCTTGTATACTGCGCACCACACATAATCGTACGGTTTGTAGTCTGGAGAGATAGGTTGTTATATGTAAGGGATGATGTAGTAGCAGAAATTGTCTGAAACCATGACTGGGTTCATCTGCTTGTGTGCCATGGTGCAGAATCCTGTTGCCAGGCCTATTTAATGTAGGCTTCCGTGTCGAGTCTGAAGCCCTGTGGGAAGATGAACGGAGGCATAATGTCGCCATTATTAGCGATCACTCCAAAAACTTTCCGAATCATCATTAGACTCAGTCAACTCTTTCTTAATCTACTGCGCTGTCCTCCCATTGCCACCCAAACACTCTAAAGTAAGTGTTTGTACTCCGGGCCGAACGCTAAGCAAATCAGGCAGATTGAGTTTTGTCATGGTGCAATGCTTCTGACAGTGGTTGCCCAACTGACCGTACTATATTGTGCAGTAAAAATACAAAAAAAAAACAAAAAAAAACAAAAACAGACAAACAAACAACGCTCATGTGCCTAATTATAAACATAAATTTGCGAGAATTACCCCATCATACCCCACATATATAGATATATATATTTATTTCTCGTTTGTATATCGTTGTTTAAACCGGCTTATAATGCTCCAGTGTGTGTGGCTTGGTGATAGTAGTGGTGGCTCTGGCTGGCACAGTTCTATAGGTCAAAAAAGCTCGGCAGAGTTCCACCACGGAATATGTGAATGAGCGGCGCTATATCGAGTTAAATGACATTCACTCAATAACGCAACTGTCTTTGGTTTCAATTCCTGGTAGTGGATGCGCACTGCTGATGAGTCCCAAATATAGGATGAAACAACCGTCCAATGCTTTCTGCATTCTGTTGAGGTCGAATAGAAAACTCGATGAATTACTTACTTAATATATATATATATATATATATATATATATATGTGTGTGTGTGTGTGTGTGTGTGTGTGTGTGTGTGTGTGTGTGTGTGTGTGTGTGTGTGTGTGTGATTTCTGACATTTTTTTATTGTAATACACGAAAGATTATCCGTGAGTATGAAGGATTTTATTAAAAATTGCAAACATAATGTTTGCAATTTATTTAATCTGACACACACACACACATACATACATACATACATACATACATATATATATATATATATATATATATATATATATATTGTCCGTTTCTATGTACATATGGATCTCTTTCTTTCTTTCTCTATCTATCTATCTATCTATCTATCTATCTATCTATCTATCTATCTATCTAGTATGTGTTTATATATATATATGCATGTATGTATTCCATTTTCGTTTCTCTCGCTTATTCTATCTATCAACTTGTCTATCTACTGGGAGATTCTATGTATGTATGTATCTATGTAACTTTTCACATCTGTCTATTTATCAACTTCTCCACGGTTTGTAATTCAAATTTCACATCCTTTTGTCAAAATTGACTCCCAGTATAAAACGGCCGATTCTACCCTATTATTTAACCCGTTCCTGGAGGAGAAGAGACGGGTTCATAACTTTCATCCGGACATTGTCACTGATATCAGAGTGGAAACTGAAATCAGAGAGCAGGGTACAAATTCCGGGCCAATTTGTTTCATTCCTTTTGTTGATAGTCGTTCCGATGTAATTGTTTGCATCGATGTGCTGCTATTGCGTATTGCTCCAAATCTTAAGCTAAATAAGGAGATATTAATGAAAGTTGGCGCCGGCAAGACTCCAAAATATATGCCAATGAATGTCATAGTTGTATCATCGGACCTCAGTAATGATATATCACTGTCATGCTTTGACAGGGTCAGACACCACATCATGCTTAGCAGAAAAAAGCCCACAAATTCAGTATTTACAAGTCATTCTTAACTATTAATGGACTTGGAAAGGACTCGTTAATATCAACCACACGATCTCAAGTGGAAAAATTAATATTCATTGTGTATAATGTCATTAAAGCTAATTCATCTCATAAATCAAGGAAAATCTTGTTTACGAGAGGAATAGCTCAAAACCTACCATCAACTAGTGGTCCTTTTAAGCTTAAGTGTAATTTGAACGAATCATTCAGCAATGATCTGGCTCATAGCAAGCTCAGCGAAACGTAATATTCTACAGGTTTAGTACTGTGGACGTACGTTACGGAGCTTATGTAATCTGCTGCCGACAGATAAAAACACGGTGAAATGTTGGCCTCTTATGTTTGTCGTATAAACCAACAAGTTCTATATAAACAAACTAGCATAGAGATATATAGTTGCTTGAGAAATGTTTTCAGAGCTGTTTCTTACTTGTATGCTGGAAGTGCAGAGTTGCTAATCGAAGCCAAAATAGCAACGGGAGATCGTTATCAGCATTTCAATTAACAGCATATAGATGGTTTGTTTCGTATTTACCCAAACATTACAAACACAGCTAGCTCTAGTAATGCAGTAGAGAACGTATTAATCATTGTCAGTGATGATTTCATTGGAATAATTGTTGGAACAACCTCAGTCATAAGAAAGGCTGTCAAGTCTGTCGCTTTGTAATGGAATGGTCTAATACAGAATGAAATTCTTCAATATCATCATCAATAATAATAAATCGCAATACATTAAAGATGTACATATTAACTGCAAGAAAACTGAATGCATGGTAACCAGTTAAAAGAGTAGCTTAAAATACCAAATCAAAGTATTGGAGATTAAAGTCAATCAGGTACAGAAATTTAAATACCAGGGAAATGTCCTAACAGAGGACGGAAAATGCGAAACCCGAAAGAGTATTGGTATGGACAATGGATGTATTCCACAAGATGAATAGATTATTGAGAGTCGGAAAGATTTCTCTGGAAACAAAGAAGACAATGCTGGAACGATATTTGATGTCGGTCCTTCAATATAGCAGCGAATGCCGGACAATTTCATCAAAGATAAAGAAAAAACTGGAAACATCAGAAATGTGGTTCTACAGAATGATGCTGGGGATGTCATGGAAAAGCATGTGAGCAACGACGAAGATTTGGAGAGGATGAAGACGAAAACGAAATCGATAATTAACATCAGCAAAAGACAGCTGGAATTTCTAAGATAAGTAGTGAGAAAATACGGCTTGGAGAATGTGATGCTGACAGGACGGATAGAGTGAAAAAGAGGCAAGGAAAATCAACGTGTGACTTACTTGATGGTCATAAGCAGATGGATGGCGCATTGGGGTTTGAGCGGGTATAAAAGGAGAAGGGTTAAGAGCTACAAGGCATAAGGAGATGTGAAGAGTCATGATTGTCTACGTCCTGAAAGAACACGGCACATAGAAGAAGAATACATTAAAGAACAGTTTTTGAATAATTATCATTGTTTTTCAGCTCAGTAAATATCCTATGTGTTTTTTCTTTGATTTGATACAATCACTACACTTGAAGATCCATTATTTTATCGGGTTAGAGTCATAAAATGTACAGAAAGTTTTTGCGGAAAAATGAAAATTCATCTCTGATTATAAAACAAGACAAGTATAGATTACCACTGTTTTCAACTTAGATTACCACTGGTTTCAACTTAAATTACCACTGGTTTCAACTTAGATTACCACTGGTTTCAACTTAGATTACCACTCATTTTCAACTTAGATTACCACTCATTGTCAACTTAGATTACCACTGGTTTCAACTTAGATTATCACTAGTTTCAACTTAGATTACCACTGATTTCAACTTAGATTACCACTGGTTTCAACTTAGATTACCACTGGTTTCAACTTAGATTACCACTGGTTTCAACTTAGATTACCACTGGTTTCAACTTAGCACCCCTTAATTATCTTATCAGCTCTACCACACTATTATATTCCCACGGAGAGGAATCATCCTCATTATCTCTGTGTTCCAAAATTATATTGAAATTTTCCCTCAACTTTTTCTTAATAATTACCTGTTTCGGGAGGATAATTCTCTGAAAACTTAACTTCTTCATGCCAAGTCAATCTTTAACGCTTCACTTCTAACACCCTTATCTTTTATTCATATCACCCAACTCATTTAGTAAAATCCTACCCGAGTGGCCCTCGAGGCTTATATTGCGTAAAATCTCAAATATCCATATGTCAAATACATGACAAATTCTACTCGAAAACCCTTTTTATTACTTGTCCCAAGTTAATAAGCGTGTAATAGAAATTTACTAAATAATTATGAATGCCGTAATACGATATTCATTAATTTCCCTCTGTATAACCT
Source organism: Ascarosepion bandense (assembly GCA_037127315.1). Classification (NCBI taxonomy): domain Eukaryota; kingdom Metazoa; phylum Mollusca; class Cephalopoda; order Sepiida; family Sepiidae; genus Ascarosepion; species Ascarosepion bandense. The sequence continues at coordinate 6,492,006 of JBBBDQ010000335.1, forward strand.
TGTGTTGTAATTAGCTTCAATCGTCGGAGTCACTTAATGGGCAGAAGAAACAGACAACCTCCTCCAAGATGATGTCGGTGACTCTCAGGATTTTCAACATTGTCATGCCCGTTTACTATTTGATATTGTCTGGCCAGCTTTTGTGTTGCGGCCGCGTTCGTGTCAGCCTTTAACAGTGCCTTGCATGATGTCTTGCAAAGGCTGTTATACCTTGTGGCGTGTGACACTTAGTAGTGGCGAAAGGAGATTCATGCTGGCCGACAAGACTTTTGACCTTGCTCCGTACATATTCATTGGTTTTGTGTTTAATGAATGCGGAGAATACTCTGGCATTCGTTCTCGAACACCTAAAACTTTTTTCCTACCTCAAACAGAAGTTTCCGAGTTTGGTATCCGTAGAGGAGAAAGAATAAAAACTGCGATTTGTAGTGTTTAAACTTGATTCTTCCATATCCTTCTCAATCTGGTGATTGTTGCTGTGGCTGTGGAGATTCATGTGCGGATTTCTTGCCATCTTAGGATCCTAAATATTTGAAGCAGGACACTTCCTCCAGCAGTTTGCTGTCTATGGTGATGCCTGCACTGGTTTTGGTTGAGATAGTCATCTTCAATTTGGATTACTCTGTGTTGAGTTCCAGTCTATATGTAACTGTTCTTTTAAGGATTTTAATGATCTGGTCTTGCAGCTCACTCTTACTGCACACCATAAGTTCAATATCGTCTGCAAAGTGCAGGTTGCAAGCAGGTCTACCACCAACAGAGATAAAAGTTTTGCGGCTGTGGATGGTTGTTTGCATAATTCTATCCAGAAAGAGATTGAAGGGAGTATAATGCCGATAGTCACCTGGAAGAATTCTCCCAGATGATTACTAAAGAGTACTGCATTGGTAGCATGGCTTGGATGAATTAGATGTGCCCTTCTCCTATGTTGAATCTTCTGGGAAGTGTCAAACTTATACAGTCTTCAATTAAGTTAAATGTGATCATTCCTTTTAAAATTCAACCCGTCAATTAAATGTACTTTTTCCTAAGTAACATCTAAGTTCAATTCTAATAATATCTATTTTTATATTATTTGATAATGTTTGACTACATATTAATAAGTAATCAAAAATATTGAAAGAATTTCCACCCTTGCCAAGAAATCAGTGCTTCGTGAGAAGAGGCCAATTTACGTTGGCCTGGCTCGCTAAGCGATTAATAGATTTTGGGTGGGCGATTGTTTATGGCCGCCTTGAAGGCTAGGGAGAGTTCCACCGTAAATCAGTTCGAAGGAGCGTGGTATTCGAATAAAATAGGGCAACTTAATGCCTCCTTTGAGACGATAAATATTTCAGCGCCAAATGTTTGTTTAAGACGTTGTTTTATGTTCTTGTTGATAATGCCACTAATGAAGTTCATATAAGAAAATCTATCTATCTATCTATCTATCTATCTATCTATCTATCTATCTATCTATACGTCTGTCCGTCTGTCTATATCTATATCCATTTCAATCGGTTTACAACGTGATAAGACAATGATAAAGACTTTGTGTGTGCACTTTTTATTAAATTTAATATATCTGAGCATACGCCTGCACAAACACATATATATATATATGAAAAATCTCTCAGAGTTAACATGTAGAAAAGAAAATATTTATAAATGTAAAAGACGATAGGAAAACTGTAATAGTTGCCAACGCGTTTCATCCAATGTGGACTTTTTCAAGTAACTAATAACAACAAAACAAAATGTCCTTAGCAACTGGAAGAATTTAAAGAACACCATTTTTATACTGTTAACTGAAATGTTCGTCAAATACTGTCACCGGTAAAGTTTGTTTTTTTTAATCATATCACCCCGAGCAAGGCGGTAACGCCACTGATGTGCAGGGGGCTACGTAAGAGTGAAAGATTGGAAAAAAGAAACCCGGAAACCACTTGCTTTTATTGTTGTGTCGACGGATTCAAACATTTTCTGTTGATTTCTTGATACTGTTGTGTACGTTTGTTTGGGACAATAGTAATTCTGTTAAAAAAAGTGGAAATAAGGAAAAAAACCTTAATATTTAGTTAATATTCGATAGCGGCATTCTCAAGAATTTTCCTTCTAAGTGAGTTATTTTCTATTTTTATGAATGTAGCATTTTTAAAATAAACGTTCTGGTTGAATCTATTTCTATGTATGACTAGTGCATTAGCTAAGTTATTATTTCTGAGGTCTCTAAATAATAAGGGCCTAAATTGACTTCCCTGTCGTCTAAACTTCATACTTAATCGTATAACGGCTCAGTTTTGGAGATCTAGAGGGGCATATTTTTGGGATGGCACGATCGTGGTGACTGTGACTTATTCATTCATTGATCATGTGACGGCGCAGACACTTGCTGGTAGATGTAAAGTCTTACTTTGTTCATGTTACGTGCACAAGGATTCATTACATCCTCCCTCACCTCCTTATAGTCAGCATCATTTAACCTTAAACCATGACTAACTGAAAAAGTATAAAATCTCCCCCATTGTTTACGATTTTCTGAACCATCACACTTTACGGAAATTTTGTGTACCAACCGTTGTAAAATTTTACCGTTATTAAATAACAGTCTGTCATTAGGTGATCATTTGGTCCGGATCATAACATATGACGTGTACTGAAAGTCTTCATTCACAATTATTCTGACAGAATGTCTTAAAAAAATTGAATGTCTTTGTAATGACATTAATTAACTTTCTGGTGTTCTTATCGGCATGTTTCTGTGCATTTTGTACTAATGTGTGTCTTCTTCTGGTATTAAGGCTCTCAGTAGGCGTTTTACATTTGGCAAGTGCTGCAGTTATTATAAAATCTGTATGGCTATGAGACTTTGGTAGTCTGCCGAAGAAACAGTCGCAAAAATGAAAGATTCCATCAAATGAAACTTGGCAGGACCGGCTCACGAACAATGAAGTTCTTCGCAATGAGAGAGAGCTTCAAAACCATCTTAAGTCGATACCGTCTTCGATGGTCCGGATACCTTGCCCGAAACTCAGACATTTGTCTACCCCAAAAAATCCATTTTTCAGAACTCCCATTTGGCAAGATGATCACGTGTAGCCCTCTCGTCATCAATTCAGAGATCAGCTCACAAACAAGGACAGAAATCAAACCGGCCGATTGGAAGAGAGAAGCTGCAGTAAGAACCAATTCGAGAAGTGCAAGCTTTGAAAAAATCATCTTTTGCAATCATCAAAAGACAAACAGAATAGACAAAACGATTATAAAAAAAAACCCAGAGTTTCTCATCTCCTAAAACCTTTTACCCAATCATGTTGCTGCTATTGACGTCTTTTAAAATCCAACATATGGCTCATTTCACGCAGAAGGAAATGTCAATTAGTAGCGAGTTTTGCCAACGACGACATTTGCTGTAGTATCCTCATCAGCGGCTTCATGTTCCCTGAGAAATTTAACTACAAATGGATCTTGTAACTTTCAAGAAACAAGGAGTCTTTGTAATACAAATGAAGAAAACAACATTAAATACGTACTCATCATTAAGTTGATGGTAAATTCTGATATGTTTGGTTTTTCTGCTAATTTCCGTCTTGAGTAATGCGGGTTATTCTCAATCAATATCTTGATTTGATCGTCATCTGTAGTGACGGTGATCTACCTGATCGTTCTTTATCAATAAGGCTAAACTTATCGAATCGCTTCCATCCAGTTCTGTCAGCTAAAGCAACTTCATTGTAGACAGAACATTTTTTTTGCTACTTGCGATTCATTTTTAGCATTACGTCATAAAAAAAGCATCAAAATGTCTAAAATGAACCTCAATAATCTTCCAATTTCATAAAGATACAAAATTAACACGAATTAAGTATTGATCGTCATCTGTAGTGACGGTGATCTGCCTGATCGTTCTTTATCAATAAGGCTAAACTTATCGAATCGCTTCCATCCAGTTCTGTCAGCTAAAGCAACTTCATTGTAGACAGAACATTTTTTTGCTACTTGCGATTCATTTTTAGCATTACGTCATAAAAAAAACATCAAAATGTCTAAAATGAACCTCAATAATCTTTCAATTTCATAAAGATACAAAATTAACACGAATTAAGTATTGATCGTCATCTCTAGTAGAGGTATCCGCCTAAGCATTTTTCATCAATAAGGCTCTATAAATGCCAAATTTAAACTTAGCAAAACACTTCCGTACAGTGCAAATATTTTTCGTTGCCTGCGAGGCATGTCTGCCTTTACGTAAATAATAAAGCATCAAGTGTCTTATAATTTTCCATTTTTGATTGATACAAAATTGAGACGAATTAAGTAATTTCATATTTTCTTTTTCATGAGATAGTTCAAAGTGTTCTCTAATCGTGAAGCTAAGCGCATTAATCTCTGTCGATAAATGTGACGTCTTCTAAAATGTCCGAACATGAACGACTAACAATCGTCATAAACTTTCCGGGCAACCCAATAAACCCGACATATTATTTACTACAAAGAAATTTTAGAAATTCAAAAACTATTTACGACAAAAGTATTAAAATAGCAATCTTAAAAATAATTATTAAAAATAATATATCCCAAACTTCCAACCCCTATACAAGACCAAAGTTATCTAGGAGTATACTTGACCACTCGGAAAATATTTCTCTGTAAATAAAATAAATCTACATAGGATACTCAATAAACACATTCTCATGTATTTTCAGTTTCGAAGAAATAAATTTCATTTTATAAATAAATAATTAAAATACATTCGTTTTTGTGTTCATTATTTGAAAAGTTTTCTTTATAAATTGCTGATTTGATGCATATTTAATAGATTTATTTAAATTTATTTCACAATAACAATAACTATGCATGGGGGATCACAAACATTCAAGCTGCAAAGTATAAAGAAATCAATTGTTGCTTAGTTTAGTTTTTTCTTTGTCATGATATGTTTTTCTGTACATTCTTTCGGGAGATGTTTTTGATATGTATCTAGCAATCGCTATCTCCCAAATCTATCTCTCTCTTCCTATATATATATATATATATATATAGAGAGAGAGAGAGAGAGAGAGAGAGACGTGAAGTCTTTCATTTCTTGTTTCACTTTAGTCAAAAGACTAATGTATATTACATGTTATCAGTTTTATTGGCAATGTTGCTAGTAATTTGTTGATTTTTTATTCCGGATATTTAATCAACCGTTTTATTAAATCTATCTATTAATAAATCCGCTGTTGAAATAAGATTCAATATATAATTTAGGCATAGATCTTTTTACCACTTTATCAGTAATTAAAACTAATAATATCTTTATTAATAATTAAAAGTGTTGATAATATTTTTAAGCTGTGTTGAGTTTATTAAATGTTATTTATACATCCATTTGAAGAGAGAGGAAATGTACACTTATATTTGATGACATGTACACCTATATTTGACGATATATGCGCCTATATTTCATGACCTGTAAACCTATATTTGATGACATATGCGCCTATATTTCATAACATGTACACCTATATTTGATGACATATGCGCCTATATTTCATGACATGTACACCTATATTTGATGACATATGCGCCTATATTTCATAACATGTACACCTATATTTGATGACATATGCGCCTATATTTCATGACATGTACACCTATATTTGATGACATATGCGCCTATATTTCATGACATGTACACCTATATTTGATGACATATGCACCTATATTTCATAACATGTACACCTATATTTGATGACATATGCGCCTATATTTCATGACATATACACCTATATTTGATGATATATACACCTATATTTCATGACATATACACCTATATTTGATGATATATACACCTATATTTCATGACATATGCGCCTATATTTGTTGACCTTATTATTTTACTGAATGATTTTTAAACATCATCAGATTTTATGTTTTGATTTTCTACTTTTTTTCTCTTAACATAATTTGCAGCAGAGTTCTATTACATTCGTGTTAGCTTACTCGCCATCTATTATTTTACATCTTCATCCTATCTTTTCTGATAGGCAATGGATTTTCTATTGGATTAAAATATCTGCAGAGTTTCGGGATTTTACATTAATTTTGTATATGGAAATTGTTTGACCATATTCAGACATTTGGAATATGAACGTGTATTGTATTGAATGAATACATATTTTAGTAAAAATTGTTTTGATTGTGATTCGTACAAGTAAAATCATATCGTTTCAAGGAATTTAAAATAACTCCCTGCATTTATAGCGATACCATCAACTTTTTAGTAGCATATCATTCTTCTACTAATAATACAAGTAAAATTAATATCCCTTCATTAATTATTTATATGAAGTTTCGTGTGCTAATCAAAACATATTTGCCAATAAAATTTATTTATGTAAATCGGTTTTCATGTATTTCTTTTCGAACCTCTATATTTCCTTTTGTTTTCTTCTTAATTTAAAAGTGATTATTTTTTTACTTTCATATCTGTAGCTTGTCTTCTTAATATTCTGCTTCGTCTCTCTGCTTACATTAGCAACGCCCGACTCTTCGGTTATTTTCTTGCTGGTCAATCGGCCTTTCTTATTTATATTTAAATTTGTCTCAAATTATTTTTATGACATTCTTGCTCTAATCTTGCTCTTATCTTGCCAGTGTTTTAGTTTATTTTTATTACTTTGTAATCTCTGTTTAACTTTTTCTTATTTCCAACGATTATATTCTTTTCAATCAAAAGCTTTACTTTACTTTGTTACACTTTCCAAATTTTCTTTCTTGCAACATAAGATAAGTTCGATACAGGAAGTTAAAATTTAGATGTTAAATATTTTTTTATTGAATGTTTTTATTTAGAACATGATAAACAACTCTCTTTTCAGCATGAAATTTTACACCACCAAATAATATATTATTAATATATTAATATATTTTAAGAACAAATATAATTTTTTTTTTAATCATCTCACCCCAAGCAAGGCATTCCACTGCCACTATTGCGCATGGGGCTACATAGGGGAAGGTAAAGAGAAGGAGTGGTTAGACATAGGGAAGGTGACAGATGAGTAAGGATAGCGAGGATGAGGGTCGGGCAGATGGGAAGAGTGCTTGATAGATTGGGAGCAGGTTAGTGTGTTAGGAGGTGTCTATTGACCTTACATTTAAACTCCTGGAGATTGTAGCCGTCGGGGAAGCAATCGTTTGGAAGAGAATTCCACAGTCGGGAAGTGCGAGGAAAGAAACTGTTGGAGTAGAAGTTACGGCTGTATTTTATCGATTTCACTGTAAAAGGGTGGGATCTAGTTGCTAATCTAGTATCTCGTGCAAATTCGTATTTAGTGGGCACCAGTGGTCTAAGTTCATCGGAGCAGAAGCCGTGAAATTAATAAACACCTTCAGAGATTCACTAAAAGGAGAATATACTTGATGAAAAAATGCACCAAACTTAAAAACACCGTCAAAATGTTTATGCTATTTTAAAAGGAAAAGACCAAGTAATCATTTTCTTAAATTACATATCTTGAATCCTTTTGATAAAGTACATAATTTTGGCTTTTATTTATTTATTTATTTACTTATTTATCAGCGAGTGACCAAAACTTAGTATGGGAAGTTTTTAGTAGAATAATTTATACTGTTTTAAGTCTTAAATTTTGTATTAATTTGTAACGTAATATCCTTGTAAAGTAAAAACTATATTTATTAATCAGAAATTGAAAGTTTATTACAATTCAGCTACCCACAATATCTGAACAAAAAATTTAAAATTGTTTTAATGTGTGTGAAAATGTGCCGATTTCTTTTTAACACGTAGGTTCATACACGATATTATCATAAAATAAAACGGTTACAATAGTAAATTTAAAGTTCATGTACATAACATTCAATAAAACTTATTTTCCTGTTTTTCTATATTTTTCTGTTTTTTTTTTTGTTTTTTTTTTAATTACAAGGATGTTATAAAAACGACGATCAGGTTTAATTCCTCAACAAATCTTTACAGTTATATCCACCGTAGAAAAAATTATTAACACCTCATAAAAACATCATGTCTCTGCTTTTCTGCGGTATTTGATTCAAATTAAATTAATTACACTTTAAATCAGAAAATTTTTCATGAATAAAACTTCAGAAATCTAAATTATCTATTGGAAACATTTTTTAATAAGCGAATTTCGTCGGTTTGACGGACTTGTAATATAGCTAAACACTGCCATGCTAAAACTATTTAAAAAATAATTACAATCCATTTAATTTCGTTTTGTAATACAGCAAAATATATTGCTTGTTGGAAATATTAAATTTCATTTATCCGTTCGAAATATTACTCGGTCAGTTACGTGCCATCCATCATACACACTTGCGCGATCATGTCTGGAAAGAAACATGGCTGATTGGGCAGATGTTTTTCCCCAGTAAGTTTCCATTACTTTCTGGCTATAGAACACAATATGTCCTGCTATTTAAACATAGCTGGAAGGAGAAGAGACAGATTAATACTTTTCACAAGAGTATTTGCGCGTAAGTGAATGCAACGAATTCAACTGGAATCCGAACTCGACTTACCGATTTCAAGTTCCTAGTCGATATCCACTGCACCACAAACGCACATCCGTAGATATAATAAACTAGATTTGATTCATCAGACAAATATATCCTGAAAGGTTCGCCAATATCGATTGGTTAATTTCAATTCCATTGTGAGCGTATCGGTTTGTCTAATAAGTAATGACACGGTGCATATGCATAATATATATATATAATTATGGCCGGTAGTATATATATATATATATATATATATATATATATATATACTACCGGCCATAATTATCAGGCCACCTCAGTGTAAAAATGATGTATTTCATACTATTTGTAGTATTTATTTCAAGTGAATAATTGTAAATGAAAATAGAATGGTTCTTTTGTTAATACTGCACAATAACATGTGCATCAAATGAATTTATAATATTTTATAATTACCGATATGAAGTTTCATCAATGAAAAGAAGAAATGCTGAAAATTTAGGGCGATTTGGACGAGTTCATCTTTGCTTCCTTGCCTTGTAAAGTTTTGCAAAGTAATAATAACAAAAGAAACATTCTATTTTCAATTATAGCATTATCCACTTATAATAGTACGAAATACATCATTTCCTGAAAAAAACTGGGGTGGTCTAATAATTATGGTCGGTAGTATATATATATATATATATATATATATATATATATATATATATATATATATATATATTCAGTTCAATATGTGCATTAACTTTCTCTTTTTTACGTGCCGAAGAGCAAGCTCAGACTATAGATAAAATCCCACCACATAATTTTCAAATCTATTTCAGATACTGAATGCATTAATTACGATTTTCACAATATCCTCGATAATCCCGTATGCAAGCTAGTTTTTTCCCTACCGATTAAATAACAGGGACGCTGGGACTGTTAAATATGTGCATCTATATCCATTAATAATGTTAGAAAGGCTGAGACTGTTATGTAGTGCATGTATAACAGCATGCAACTCATAAGCTTTAAATGATTTAAATCGAAAATCCTATGTCAGCATCGACTGAATGTCCGACTACTTTATCATTTCAGAGAATATTCTCGGCTTAGTTCCATCAAAAATGATTCTTCCCAGTTTGAAGTTAGATATTTGCCGGACCACTTTGAATTTTTCCTTCATAGCAATGAAATTCATTAAAATAACTGACGTTGAAGATATATTTTATGAAGATTTTTTAAAATTTAACTCGCCACATATTTTCTCATTATGAAAAGTGATAAGTATTGTATTTTAGATATATAGCAAAGTTTATATGTATTCGTATACACACGACATTACAAAAACGAGTTTTTAATCAGTCATATTACAAAAAAAGATTAAACTATATAATAAAGTGTTATATTTAATTAATATATTAATTAGATATATTAAAAATAATTTTAAACATCAGCTGCTCCCGAAAAAAAAAACTTGAATAAATGATTAAATGGGGCAAGAAATAACCTGTAAATTTTATTGGCTCAAAAACGAAACGGCTATCTTTTAATTATCATAGAGAATCTGTTTTTGAGTGATGTTGATGCTAACTTCAGGAAAGCAAATCATTACTGCCTTGTTGGTCTCTTGTTTTCCACTGGCATGAAGTGAAGTGCTTAGATTGAATTAATTGTTAGGCCTGCTGCTAAGAATATTTGTTCACCTTGTTGTGGCAGAAAATTTTTCACTACAAAATCCATCTTACACATTTATAAATCTAACATTCGTCCGTGCCTTGTGTAATTCTGTCATATCTGATCTGGTTACATTTCTTTTTATCTTGAGATTCTTGACAAAATCCAGTGTACACTACAGGCCATAATTATTAAACCATCTCAGTGTTTTAAAAATATGATGTATCTCATACTATTTTTTAGTATTTATTGCCAAGTGAATAATTGTAAATGAAAATAGAATGGTTCTTTTGTTAATATTGCACAATAACAAGCGCATCAAATGAATTTATAAGTTTCATCAATGAAAGAATGAAGAAAATTTAGACTGATTTAGACGAGTTCATCTTTACTTCCTTGCTTTGTGGAATTTTGCAAAGTAATAATGACAAAAGAACCATTCTATTTTCATTTAGAACTATCCACTTAAAAATAGTATGGAATGCACCATTCCTTTAAAAAAAAAACTTGGCTGGCCTGGTAATTATGGCCGGTAGTGTATGCAATGTCATGATGTGGCATCTCAAATTCAATCACTTTCGCAGCGATAAGTTGTGGTTTTCCTCTGTCTTTCCTATGAACATGTTCAAGACAATTTTCTAATGAGCAATCCTTGTTGATAGGTCGACTGCATAGACTTAAGTTAACTCTTATACTAGCAAATAGGTCTCATTGTCTTACTGCTGAATTAGCAAGACGCAACTTTTATTTTAATAGTTTCCTTTCCGCGCACTTTTAACCCGTGGAACACTCATCCGGTTACTTATTTTTCTGCCAACTGCGATCAAAATTTTAAATGCAATATCAATCACCATATTTGTCTTCCCGAATTAAATTCTTTTATTGTCCTTTCTACTCACTAAAGTTTTCTCATTTTCTTTCACTCTTAGTAACGACCGCCTGTGTTTTGATGGCATTATCTTTTGGGATAAAATGATAAAAAAAATCATTTGGGTTGAATTGAATAAAAAATGTTCGATATTCAGGTTACATACGTTAAAATATTTGTACATACTTATAAACTTACCTCAACGAATCTCGATTACGCCAATTGTTTCAAAAGATAAAATTACATACAGTATAGGAAAGAAGATTAAACAATGCAATTTAAATGTACAGTGTTAAGTAAAACCTGATGCGGTATGATAATTATTTTTTATCTCAGGTGTGGCCAGTTTAATGAATTGTTGTATATGATTGGTGCCGGGTTGATTGATAAACGAAGATGGTTGGTTCGACGGAATGTGTTATTATTATTATTATTATTATTATTATTATTATTATTATTGTCTTTTTTGCTTGGTGTGAGTTCGGCATGAATTTTCCAAATTGACCTCAGCCACGGAAAAGGAGAGATTCGTTTTTTTAGCATAAAGAGACTGCACAAATACGAAGAGGCATTATGATGTTCATGGATATAAATAATATATATATATATATACATATATATATATATACATATATATATGTGTGTGTGTGTGTGTGTGTGTGTGTGTGTGTGTGTGTGTGTAAAACTTTAACCCTTATATTCCCTGCCCCTTTATACTTATTAATTTCTTTTCTTTGATTGCGACGAATCTTATTTCCATTTTTGTTTTTCTAATACATAAATACTTTCCCTGTCAATTGCTTAAATACTTTCCCTGCATTTTGGTATATATGTATGTGTATGTACGTGTATATGCGCACACACACACACACACACACACACACACACACACACACACACACACACACACACACACATATATATATGTGTGTGTGTGAATGTATGTATAGATGATTGTATATGCACACACACACACACACACACACACACACACACATACACACACATATATATATATATATATATATATATATAATTTTATTGAGATCTAACTTAAAATTTATCCTTTATTTTCATATATCCATATATATTTAAACAAAATTTTTTTTGGTAAACATTTAACAGAGTCTAATCTATAAGATATCGGTTGCTTTCTCTTCCTCCACAGCTTTTTTTACCTTTCTTTCGCCATCGAAGTCATCGTCAATCGTTACCTTGGTTACAAAGAATTTTTTTAATATCTTATTCTTATTTCTTCGTTTCTTATTCTGTCCACTTCTTTTGTCTTTTCTTTTCTTTCCTTCCTTCTACTACTTCTATCACTCTGACACATTTTGATTCTTACAGACGTAAAGCTTTCTAATATTGAGCCATGAATCTATGTGTCTGCTTTTCCCCTTTCTTATGTCGTACTGAGAAATTTAAAAAATATAATATTTTTTATTCTTAATCCCACCCAATTTTTTTTAACTTCCAGTGTATAGATATGTATTTGGGTTTCTTCCGGTATAGAAATTTTTTAATATATTTGAATTATTAAATGTTTGTTTTAGACCGTTACTGATGAAGCGAGAATTTTCTCGCTGAAAAGGCCATTCAACGAAATTAAATTTCGGAATTTTTTGACATATATATATATATATATATATATATATATATATGTATTATGATGCGAATCGTTTAGTACGTTCATTCTGAAAACAATCCGTAATTCCAACCAAACAAAAATAATGTAAGAATGCTTGAAAAACTAATGAATTAAATTTTCCTTGTCCATCATGAAACATGTTTAAAATAAAGGTTGCTGCATATATATATATATATATATATATATATATATATATATATATATATATCAGCAAGCGTTGTAGATATAGAAGACTCCAAAGGAGTGTCCTGTACATAAAGTGGTAGGATAACTCTCTAAGAGAGATCTAAATATATATGTATATAAATACATATAGAGCAAATATAAAAAAAAAATTAAGGCAAACACGTTATTTCATGGTAAATCGGAAATATAGATCTATTTCAGGCGAACCATCACCAGCTTCCGTCTTTATTGTACAAAGGATTTTACACGAATGATTGGCGTAAAATCCTTTGTATAATAAAGACGGAAGCTGATGATGGTTCGCCTGAAATAGGTCTATGTTTCCGATTAACCATGAAATAACTTGTCTACCTTAATTTTTCTTATATATATATATATATATATATATATATATATATATATATATATATGCAGCAACCTTTATTTTAAACATGTTTCATGATGGACAAGGAAAATTTAATTCATTAGTTTTTCCGGCATTCTTATATTATTTTCGTTTGGTTGGATTACGGATTGCGAAAATTATAAAAATCGTGCGCATTGTTAATTTTTCCAAGCACATTCAGCTAATTCTTTAGCCATTTTCAATTTTCTTTATATTTAATAGTTTTAAGATGCATTTGCTTGTATTGCTTAGAATACTAGTGGGAGTGTTTATTTCGAGCCTCCATATATATAATTATTAATATTCTATTTATATTTACTGGATTTACTTTGAGAAAAAATACGTTTTTTAAACAGGATACATGAATCCTAAGGATTGGGTCATTTAGGAGTCTTTAATAAAGTGAATATATTTCTCTCTTCAGAGTTCGATTATGCTTCCCGTCATATAATGGGAACAACTTTCAAGACAGATGCGCGTTAAACCACTCAGTCACAAAACACTTCACAAATCAGGGTTCAATAAGAGTTCTAATAAATTAAATTCACTAATTGCTTAGGAGTTACTTTGTTTATGTTTCATATAGGAAACTACTTTTAGCACATACGGGCTTGGAAAGTCATATCGAGAGATATATTTTATTTTAAATAGGTAACTGAGATTTTGTGTGGAGCCTTTTTCGTCTACATGATCTACAGTGCACCTGGTCTGATGGCGATATAATGGTAACGCAGGTTCGAACTCAGCTGAAATGTAAATATCTTTTATTAAATATTTTAAAATTCCCTGGTCAGTAGATGTCAATACGGGTATCAACTGGAAACAATTTTAATGAGAATGGGAAGATTAACCATTCCTCTATATAATGGTGACACAGGTTCGAACCAAGCTGAAATTCACATTCTCTTTATTATCCCTCTGTTTAAAAAAGGCAGTATTATTTGATTGAACAGGTTGCGTTACTGTCATTTGAAAGTTATAAAGTGTTTAGCTTAAAATGAATTTTCAGCAAATAGTTTTCTCAATTTAATAATTGCTTTCTCTAGGATACAGTCGCTTTCTCACCGACACTGAGTGGCTTCCCTGTGTCTCTTCTACAAATAATTTCACGGCTTCTTCTCCGATGAACTTAGTTCACTCGTACCCTCTATATATGAATTTCACCGAGCCACAAGAATAGCAACTAGATCCCACCTTTTTAATGTGAAACCGATAAATTGTAGACACAAATTCTACGCCATCAGCTTCTTTTTTCGCACTTTCCGCCTGTGGAATTCACTTCCGCTTAATTTCTTTCCCGACAGCTACAATCTTCAAGAATTCAAATGTAAAGTCAATAGTCATCTCCTATCTCACTAACTTACATCCTCTCTCTCTCTCTCTCTTATGCTTTTTTCTCCGTCCACCCCACTCTTATCAGTAAACTCTTCCTTCTCATACTCTCTTCCTGACACCCCCGGTAACCTGTCACTCTTTCACATGACATTCCCCATATGTAACCCCCTGCACAACAGTGGTAGTAAAATGTCGTGCTTGGGGCCACACGGTTTAAAATAAATTCTGTTGATGATTGAAAAATAAACATCTTGATTATGTCATCATTTTTTTCTCGTGTTACATGTACTATAACTTTAAGTTGTTGGTGAGGTAGAAAATCTTCAAGTGATTTGGTCTATGGTATTTGATGAAGTTCTTTTTTTCTGACTCTCTAGCACTATTGAACAAGAATACGACGAAGGGCCGTTCTCTTCAAGGCACCCAGATTCCATTTACCTGAAGTAAATAATATACAGAGATGAACAGACTGAGGACGTTGAAGAAGGACAATAAATTATCTCATGCCCTATTAGAACGTTGAAACACTGATCCACGCTTATCCACAATTTCGATAAGACATTCGAAAATGAGAAAATTGTGTTAAAAATTAAACAGATTGAACATGCCGATTGAATTTATTAAAACTTGTGTAAATAAATACTTGCTGCCAAATTATTGAATATATATATATATATAGCGTATAATATTTGGTATTTAGATAATCCGGTAAATTATGTGCGTTGTGGTGCAATGGATATCGACTCGGAACAACAAATCAGTGGAGTCGAGTTCAATTTTGGACAAATTGGATTATTATTAAAAACTAAAATCAATCATTGCTGATCAATATAAATTCACAACACACACACATATTTATATATGCTCTATATATGCTGGACACTTTCTCACCGACCTGATATGTATTCGCACTGTCTTTTCTAC